>OW804096.1:20656350-20724472 GCA_942159475.1 Sthenelais limicola | reverse complement strand
TTTTTTTGGATTTTTTGACAAAAAAAGCTTATGAAAACAAAAAAACGGGTAGGGTTTTCCTAACCCAAAAATGTCAAAAAGCACATTTCCCATGTTCAAAACAACTTATTGTTGAAAGCTTGTGAATAAACCATAGAAAATCATAACACAGGGTTTTATTCCATCCCATTAAGGAAACATCAATTATACACAACCCGGCCCCCCTAGTATAACACGATCACTTCTCACCTTCAAGAACTATTGTTATGAAAAAGACATTTTTCCCAGTTCCTGGGAGGTGGTTTCCAAACAAAAAAAATAACAAAAAAAAATTACCACCCCCCCCCTAACTAGTTTTCAGCCAGATAAATCGGAAACACACCTATTTTTTTTGGCCTTAATTCGTTGATATTAAGCTATGATAGTAATGCTCATGTGAGCCACCTAGGTTACTCACCCACTCATTATATTCACCTGGGTTTTTTCCTTATTTTATTCTACTTTACCTTATATCCTCTTACATTATATATATTCTTAGCATATCTTCCAAATTCGGTAACTGTCGGAAGAAATGGTACCTTCGCTCTATCATATAGACATGTCGACCTTTTTGTCAATCACTTATACTCGCTCATTTGTACTCCTCTGTACTCTATGAAAGTGGCAAATATAAAACAACTTATCTTATCTTACTCATAGTCCCTCACAGATTTCACTATTCTCATTAATGTGATGTGTTTCAGGAAAATGAGTAACAAGTCGCAAAATTGATATTATTCGAAGTGTTTTACCACAAGATCTCTTTACTGAAATGTTCTGATTTGTATAGGCTTTAGCACTTATATGGATCTATGTAACAAATTTCAGGACATTGTATTAAATATATCCCTGCGTTTTGAAGGTTTTTGTATGGAGTATATTTAGTTACTTTACTGGTAATTACCCATCTAGAAACATTGCAAACTTTTTTTTTGAAAATAAAATTATCAAATGAAAAATATAGAAATACATATAAGGTGTCCTAGTGTTTACTATCATTGGAATCGGCTTGATCTCCTCTTTTCAAATATGGTGATCTCTAAAAATGCATATTTTGCGACTTATGACTTATTTTTCCTAAAATCGGATCACATATTATGAATATCAGTAAAGAGTAAAGCTAATAAAGGATGATAGTGGAAGTGTGTGTGTGTGGGGGGGGGGGGGAGGCGACTTAATAAAGATAGGAAAGTTACAAAAACACACTCAACAATAAAGTTATTCAACACAATTGAATCATGGGGGTTTCCTCCGACACTGTTACATTGTCCAACTTCTTGAATACATTTTTTGTTTTAGCTTTTTTTAAATGTTTTTATTGGCCATGTACTTTAACGGTTACAAAACAACGAATAAGGAAGTCCCTGATTTTGTTCATGCATTGCTACTTTGAAAAATAAATTAACATGTTTTTTATCAACATTCATCCATATATTCATGAGATACGGAATATAATTGGAAAACAAAATATATATTTGTGATTGATATTAATACTTTTCCAGTATATCCTTCACCTTTGTTCATTTCTCTCAGAATGAAGTAGCATAATGTGTATGGATTATTTAGTGTTTGTATACATATTATGGGACAGATTTTCAGAAAATGCACAATCTACAGTTCTGCACATCTCTCAAACTCTAATTTGGTAAGAATCTTTTTGTCATTTGTTTATTATGAGTGAATTTAGTAAGATTTTTGTTGTTTGTTAATTTCAAATGAATTTGGTAGGATTCTTGTTGTCGTTCTAGCTGACAATGCAGCTTTAACTAAAGCCTTTATCCAAGCTGTCAGTAATATATTGAACTGTTTGTGTGTATGGATTAGCCCGCATCCAAACAGCACCATATGTTATAGCAGGAATACAGCACTGACGGGGACCATGGGGTATTATCGCTTTATCATATGGGTAAGATTTTCAGAAAATGTACAATTCGCCTTCACCAATCCGCTCAAATAACCCACATTTAAGACAGAAATGAGCTTCAAAATGCTGTTTAACATAACTGAACTGATACTTTAAATCAATGCGATACCAAATATACCCGGTATTCTTTATTTTTCAGTCTAATTTAGCAGAATTTACTACATTTTCTAATTTACTAATTGTACATTTTCTGAAAATCTGACCCTTATATATTAGGTGTCAGTATTAGCGCAATAGGGAAGCTGCATGTCTCACTGCGCATGTCTATTACAGTGCATGCTGGGGTGAATTCAGGTCACATCTGACAAATATTAAGCTACATTTGTTGTTGTGGTTATATATAAATATATACAGCCCCTGGACTGTTGTTGTGGTTATATATAAATACATACAGCCCCTGGACTGTTGTTGTGGTTATATATAAATATATACAGCCCCTGGACTGTTGTTGTGGTTATATATAAATACATACAGCCCCTGGACTGTTGTTGTGGTTATATATAAATATATACAGCCCCTGGACTGTTGTTGTGGTTATATATAAATATATACAGCCCCTGGACTGTTGTTGTGGTTATATATAAATATATACAGCCCCTGGACTGTTGTTGTGGTTATATATAAATATATACAGCCCCTGGACTGTTGTTGTGGTTATATATAAATATATACAGCCCCTGGACTGTTGTTGTGGTTATATATAAATATATACAGCCCCTGGACTGTTGTTGTGGTTATATATAAATATATACAGCCCCTGGACTGTTGTTGTGGTTATATATAAATATATACAGCCCCTGGACTGTTGTTGTGGTTATATATAAATACATACAGCCCCTGGACTGTTGTTGTGGTTATATATAAATATATACAGCCCCTGGACTGTTGTTGTGGTTATATATAAATATATACAGCCCCTGGACTGTTGTTGTTATATATAAATATATACAGCCCCTGGACTGTTGTTGTGGTTATAAATGAATATATACAGCCCCTGGACTGTTGTTGTGGTTATATATAAATATATACAGCCCCTGGACTGTTGTTGTTATATATAAATATATACAGCCCCTGGACTGTTGTTGTGGTTATAAATGAATATATACAGCCCCTGGACTGTTGAAGTGTTTAATATCAACTGCACTCTGTATGGTTTAAAATCGGATCAAGATGAGCGGGAGGAATTGTAACAAGTCCTGAAAGGACCCAATTATACTCATGAGTCAGATTTTCAGAAAATGTATAATTGGCAGCTGTACACATTTAGTAAATTCTGCAAAATTAAGCATAGATATTACATGTTATATTATGAATTTTCAAAAATTAAAAGAAAATAAAGCCCAGCCTGCCAGATGTGAGTGTATCCTTATCTCCCCATTATCGCTCACTTATCACTGACCCAGTATTTACACTATTTACTCACAATGAGCTGCTCAACATGGCGCTAGTTGCCATGGAAACCCGTGATAATTCCCATGGTAACAAGGCTTATCACACACGTGTGTGTGCTCACACCCACAGGTTGTTGCTCTGAGGCGGGAACTTTCCTATAGGGGATTTGTATGGAATAAGTGTTGCAGCTTATAATAACCCATGTGCCTGTAACACATGACTTGTACAAGGGTCAGATTTTCAGAAAATGTACAACTCACCTTCACCAATCTTCTCAAATAACCCAAATGTCAGACGAAAATAAAGTTCAAAATACAGTTCAACCTAACCAAACAGATTGCTAGATCAATGCAATGCCAAATATACTCGAATTTACCTAGTAATGACCAGATTTCAGATTAATTTAGAAGAAGTTACTAAATATAAACAGCTGCCAATTGTACATTGTCTGAAAATCTGACCCACAAGTATACCTACCTGTAAATGTGGATGATGTGAAGATACGGACAATCCTGGAGCCTAGCGAAGGTAGGTCCTCCAGTCCGCCCGAGATGATCTTCAGGATCCGCTCCTCTTTCTCAGCCTCCAACGTCTCTGCCGCAGTCTCCTACACAACAACATATTATAAACTTTTATTCTTTTATTTTCCACATAAGATACAAGTTCATGGACTACAGAGAATGGGTCTACTGTCTCAGTCAGTTCTCATGGGACAGTTCTTCTGCTAGGACCCTCTACCCTATGGGCATTTGAGTGCAATCATTGCACTCACTATTGCGTTCACATAGCGCAATGATTGTGCAATGTGACCGCAATGGGTGTAACCACTTATTGCGCTATGTGACCGCAATAGCCATTGCGCAATGAAAACGCAATGTGACTGCAATAGAACGGACTTTTTTTGCACTCAGAAATCTATTTTTAGCGCAGCGGGAGCGTCGTGCGCCAGGCTTCAGGGGGGGACGGGGGTGGTCAATTTCACGGGGGGGACGGGGATGGTCAATTTCGCGGGGGTCAAGACGGAAAATATTAGCTTTAATTATGGTTCGTTTATATCCAATATTGCAATTACTGCACTGTAATGTACTGTACTATGCTGTATGAAGAAAGATGAGTTATTATCGGTGAAAGCCAGTGCAATGATTGCACTCAAATACATACTATTCTATAGTTATATAATAACACAAGACAATGGTTATATTGAATTATTTTTATTACAAACAACGACCATTTTACATTTAATCAAGAATAGTACAAAAAAAACGAATGTCAATCTCATCTCATCAATGTTTTAGTAGTGCCTTACTACAACAAGAATAGTAGCGAATAGTACCTTCTCTCTTATGGAGAGATAGGAGAAAGTCGGTCGGTTTTTAATTGTTTAAACGTTTAACACATTTAACCTTGGATCCCTGAATTATTTCGGGAGGAATAGTAAAAGAGATTGAACATATATAATTATCTTCTCTTCTAAACCTCATACAGAAATGCAACAAAGACAACAATAAACCCTAAGACAGGGACAATAATTTTCTACCAGTTTTAGTTTGCTTCTTGCAAAATTAAAATTGATTGTGACTAGACCTAACAATGTTACCACATGTAGTGTAATAGAGTCGGCAGGGGGTGTCAGGAAACAGCTGACCACAATTCATAAATGAGATGCTATGCTTAAATGCAAACACTAAAAAAATTGGAATCAGTTTGGCCCATTGCTTGACACCTCAATAACTACTCGATTCATGAGCAGTCTTATAACCATCCCCATTGCCCTTATTTTTGCGGTGCTGGGATGGTATTAAATCAATATTAAAAACCATATATGGTCCTTTACAGCTCCGCTACGGATTTAATATTCAGATATGGATTTATGGACATGTTATATAAGTTTATACAACTATAGGTCTAAACATTTTATTCTTCGCGCTCTGAAACCCTAATATAAGGGAATCTGAGAAATACTAGACTGTACTAATATATTCAGTAATAATGTATTTTATTACGACCATATGCATATTACAAAGATCTATTCTGGTCATTCTCGACACCCTAGTATAGGGGTGATAGAGAAACGCAATGTTAAAACCGATATATTAAGTAGTAATGTATTTTATTAGGGTTTCATTTGTTGATTTTATGTTTGTAGGGAATATCTAACTGCCCTTTTAAATACTACATGTAAATAATTTGTAGTATCTGATCGTATCGTACTGTACTGAGATAAAAAGTGAAAGAATTTTTTTAATAGGTAAAGTTTAATCGGTGAGGCGAAATCCAGATGCCATAACAAAAAAACCTAGACGTATAATAGTAGCTATAAATAGCAACCTAATTTGGTTGTGAAATTATGGTCTGAATGCCATCACAGAACAGTATCTGAGGGGAGGGTATGAGAGGAGGCAAGGAGCGAGATGGGGTGTGAGCAGGGGCGGATCCAGGATTTTCAAAAGGAGGGGGCGCGGTTTCAAGTTTTATTTTTAAGAACATAATTATATATTCTAAATAATTGCTTAGCTTTTGTTCTGCAATGCTTTGGATATTCACAGATGCCTCTCACTTATTTCGACACTAAAACTGACCATGATAAAAGTACTAAATAATCGTAAAATCACCCAAAAGGAATTTTTATTCTGTGCGGAATATGTGGCTAGACATTATTTGTTCAATCTAAGGGTTTTGGTTTTGAATTTTTCTTAAATACAGCATTAGTTATGCCTCCTCGCCATTCAAGGATTCATTTTAAGAGCATCCAAGTATTTTCCTCAAGGCCCAACCTCATTATATATTCTATTTTCAATTGTAGATTTTACTTCTAAAGATTAAGTAACTTTGGGGAACTCTCCAAACTCATATTGGCCTGCTTCTGAGAATTATTTAGGTTGTATAAGGTAATACAGATCAGAAAGTCAGTTTTCATGAAATAGTTTGTGTTCTAGGTATATATTTTGATATTTGAAGGTGCATTTATATCATCAACAATAATCAAACTATTTCATAACCTATTTACACCCCCTCTCACACACCCAGCGCCCTCCCCCTAAATCCGCCCCTGGTGAGTATGGGAGGAGGGGAGGGGAGAGATGGGCTGAGGGTATGAGAGGAAGGAAGGGATGAGATGCAGTGAGGGTATGAGAGGAGTGGAGGGGAGAGATGGGATCCAGTTATGAGAGGAGGGGAGGGGCGAGATGGGGTTAGGGAATGAGAGGAGGGAAGGGGCGAGATGGGGTTAGGGTATGACAGGAGGGAAGGGATGAGAAGGGGTGAGGGTATGAGAGGAGGGGACGGGCGAGATGGGATGAGGGTATGATAGGAGTGGAGTGGAGTGGAGTGGAGTGGAGTGGAGGGGAGGGGAGGGGAGGGGAGGGGAGAGATGGGATACAGTTATGAGAGGAGGGGAGGGGCGAGATGGGGTGAGGGTATGAGAGGAGGGAATGAGAGAGATGGGGTGAGGGTATGAGCGGAGGGAATGGGAGAGCTGGGGCGAGGGTATGAGCGGAGGGAAGGGGAGAGATGGGGTGAGGGTATGAGAGGAGGGAATGGAAGAGATGGGGCGAGGGTATGAGGGGAGGGAAGGGGCGAGATGGGGTGAGGGTATGAGCGGAGGGGAGGGGCGAGATGGGTTGTGGGTATGAGAGGAGGGAAGGGGAGAGATGGGGTGAGGGTATGAGAGGAGGGAATGGAAGAGATGGGGCGAGGGTATGAGGGGAGGGGAGGGGCGAGATGGGTTGTGGGTATGAGAGGAGGGAAGGGGAGAGATGGGTTGAGGGTATGAGCGGAGGAGAAAGAGGAGAGGGGTGAGATGGGTTGAGTGGAGGAGGGGCATGGCGGGATGCTGCGAGGGTATGAGAGGAGGGGAGGGGTTAGATGGGGTGAGGGCGTGAGAGGAGGTGAGTGAAGGAGGGCATGGAAGAGATGGGTGAGTGAGTGAGGTTGGTTGCGTCACGCCTTATCAACACATTTAAAATGGTTATATCAAGGGCGGGAGAGCTGAGAGGGAGGCAGTTTATGATCATACCCAGAAAGTAGAGATAGAGAAGAAGGAAGAGAGAGAAAAGAGATAAAAAGGCACTTAATGGTCTTACCCAGGACCCGGGTAAGGGTATGAAAGGAAGGGAGGGGCAAGAGGGGGTGAGGGGACGGGAGAGGGTGATGGGTGGAGGTGAGTGCAAGAGAGGAGGGGAGGAGGAGCATGAGGGGCAAGATTGGGTGATTGGCAAGATGGGGTGAAGGGATGAGAGGATAGTTGAGATGGAGTGAGAGTAGTAGAGGTGAGGGGAGATGGGATCAGTGGGGATGAGAAAACATGAATACATGAATTTACCTTTATAAGTAACAGCTATAACAGAGGTGAGGCTAAGACGTTAATTCTATGATTTACAAGTGCCAAACCAGTACTTGATAGGGAGACACTATTTGCAATAAATTACTAAAAGTCACCTGGTGCAAAACATATTGAAACCCTGGATCATGTATCACCTCTTTCTTTTACTGTAGATCGTCCGGCCATGTCAAATTTTAATATCTGGGTAAAGTTCTATGTAGGCCTGGGTGTTGATCTCAGCAATATATCATCTCTCTGTGTTGATTTTAATTGGCTCATCTCCACGTAGATTTCATTTAGTGAGTGTTCCTTTCATATTGTCAACAGTGGTTTGGGCATATCCGCCTGCATCTTGGACTGTGGATTGGCGCTTGTCATCCTAACAGCTTCTGTTTTAAGACAGAAACAGTGAAAGAACTTCAATAACATGTAATAAGCTGATACATCTACATGTTGTAGAAAAATAAGTACAAAAAATTGTGATTATACATGTCTGATTAAAGTCCCTAAAATTAGGTATATTTGACTGAGCCAGATATGTAGGTGCACCTACCGAAAACGATGTTCCACAGGTGATGATTGTTGAATGTTCCTTTCTTTATCATCTCTTGTAATTAGCCTGTTCATGGAGTTGAACAAGAGTTTCTTGGTGGGGGGGGGGGGGGCTCCCTCTCCATCCTATCATCTTATCCTCTCCATTGCCCAGTAGGGAAAATACCCTCCTGAAGAAGTAGAGAAATCTGGTTAATATTCATTAAAACAACATTCAGACAATAATAATCAAATGCCCCTAATTAAAACTTGATATCAGACATTATTAATAGTGGCTACAACCTTAATTGTCCATTCACTGAGTTTTGATAAAATAGAAGATGATATTATTACGATGCATATGTAGAGGGGACAGAACACCAATCCAGAATAATAATGTTGAGGAGGGTTGTTGAGTTAATGGGTGTTTATCAAATGTTATTATCATTGAATGATATTATTATAATTAGTTATCATTATTCTAAACAAGGGATTGAAGTTAATTTCATCCTCATACTTATTGGAAATCATTCACATATATTTGCCTAGATTCTCAATATGATAGTTAACTTTTAGACTCATTGCAATGAAGTATACAAACTACAGAGTTGAGTGAGTGAGATTGGTTGCTTTTTGCCCTTATCAACACTTTGAAGTGTTATATCAAGGGTGGGAGAGCTGAGTGGGAGGCAGTTTATGATCATACCCAGGAAATAGAGATAGAGAAGAAGGGACAGAGAGACAGAGGAAAGAGACAGAAAGGCACTTTAAAGCCCAAACACCATTTAGGAAACTATAATTATTTTTTTGTAAATAGCAAAAACATTATTGTCTTCAAAGTATTTGTGAAGCATTATAATGATCGACATCATTATTTAACACCAGAAACTTAAGAAAAGAAAGTCAGTTTCTCTCTTACAAGGAGGCAGCCATATTGGTGACCAACAGCGCCACTGGTGGTAATTTATGTTTATTGATGACGTCACTGAACCACTAGGTGTGACTGGTCACTCTACTCGGCACGTTCATATGCACAGTACAGTAGCCTATGATACGATCAGATAGTACAAATCTTTTATATGTAGTATTTAAAAGGGCAGTCAGAGTTCATAAAGGGATGTCAACCCTTTTGTAGAGATGAGGAGTTTCCTCAAGGGGTATTAACTAATTAATAATAATAGCGGTGACGGCGGCAATGTTTTGACACTTTGACTCCTCTCCCCTGATTCACCCTAACCCTCAGAAGCTTTAACACCTTTCCCTGCATTTGTCAATTGCAGATATTTTCCCAGCCTGTCCTTTTTACATAGAGCATCATTCAGTTACATATATGACTATGGCTCAAATCAATTGAGGAAAGATGGGAGTGTGTCCATTCAGGCACTGCAGGCTATTTTTTATGTTGTGGGTATGTGACGTCACTCCCAGTCACGTGACCTATAGCAATGGCACTGACCATGCAAGGTGTCTGCTATGATTAAAGTGCATGTAAAATAGCGCTCTTCTTCCTTATCAGATGAGTATTACATAAAATACATATGCAGGATTGTTACATATGATTTACCCGCTTAGAAAATGTATACATAGATACCCATGGTGTTTCGGCTTTAAGGTCTTACCCAGGACCAAACTACAGAGTTGATTTAATTAGATTAATGGCATTTGGAGGCCCCATAGATAGTTGTTATGATTGAGACATACCATAGATGCTTGTCTTTTACCGGTAATCTTACTGATCAGCTTCCTATCTGATGTGCAATGGGGCATGAATCAACTTTTTCATTCAAGTCTGTTGTCCATCCTCTGATTCGTTTTCAAAGCTTGGGACATCAGCTCGGAGAAAATGCCCTCCACCAATATGCCCTGTAAACAAAACAAAATAATTTTACTGTAACTGGAAATGCATCATTTTCTTTTTTAATCTACATGAAGATTATTTCAACTACGTTAATTCTTTCCATATTGTATACATATTTAGACTTTAGTCCCAGCCTCCTCAACATACAGTGAGCTCTGTGCATAGCTGGTAGAGCTAGGGTTTTACCATTTATCAATTAGTAGGGCCTACTTTATATTTAGTTTGTTTTCGTCCCCCCCCCACACACACAACACACTGGGTTAATTATACGTCATATTGTAAAATAGAGAACTCCCAATATTACATTTAAAGAAACTAACAAGAACACAAAACCTTTAACAGGTGATTTTCATGCGTTGTTTAGCGATCAATTTCCTATTCAGTCCAGAAATTAGATTTATATCTTCTTTTGTCTGTATTTCGTCTATTTTAAACATAAGTTAATTTTACACACTGTATATGCATTATGTGTTTCTATAAAATTAGTTTGACTGTTGTAGTGAGTTAGTCCACTTGGTATAGCAATTAACTAAACATCTACACAATATGGATGGGAAGATTGAGAGCTTAGGCATAATTATGTAATATCAGTATAAATATTCCCCGGCTGAGCAATAATATAGGCGCCTCTGAGGAGGGGAGAGCCATGGCCCCTAGAGATGGTCAATGGTCCAACTTTCATTTCATATTGAAATACTGAAAATGACAGATCTAGCATGGATGAAAAGAGAGTAGTATTTATCATCAATATGGAAGTAGGCATAATGAATTACGTATTAATGAATTATGTATTTAGGACTGGTATGTTATGTTCACAGTTTCCCTGCACCAGCCAAAAATAAATAATAATAATGATATTTAATATATTAATATAATATATTATTTTAATTCAAAATTTTAATTTAATAATATCAGAAATAATCATGGCACTTATTCTCTGATAAGGTGCGTTTTTATATTACTTGAGGACAGGATCCCAGCATGGTGGTTTTAATAATATTAACATTAACAATGATAGCAATGAATTCTTATCAAATACAATGGATGACAAACAATCTGTCTATACTCTGAGTGCATGCCAGTACAGTTACAGTAGGCCTACCTCCTTTTCTGGTCCTTATTCCGTCACTTTTCTCTAGGCTTATAATCAAAATGAATAATGCTCCTCTCATTGATATGCATTATTGAGTGATGATATGGAGCATTTCGCTGACTTTTAGAGGTGGCCAAGGTGGCCAACATAAAGGGGGCAGACGTTGGCTGCCGAGATATAGTCTCCCCGGTAGCCTCACACCCTGCTTTATACGGTAGCGCATCGGGGGCCATCGGGGGTTCGTTTTCCCGTGCGGTTTTGACTGGCATTACTAGCCCTAGGCTGATCTACTATCACACTTCTATGAATCCTGGCGCTTGATTTCTAATGACATTATACACTATTAATGAAGGAAAGTACTTACGCATATTCCCTGGTGTTCTGGGATGAATATATCCTCAAATGCGATGTTGGAAACATGGTAGATTTAGCAAGATTCCAGGAATTGTTTTGTGTATTTCCGACGTCGATGTAGACCAAAATGGCGGCGGCGGCGGCGTAGTTCAAACCCCGCCAAATGGTGGCGCCAGTTAAGGTAGCAAGCTGCCACCAGGTGCAAATGCCAGAGGGGCTTGGGGGCGGGGGAGGGGTCTATTGTAGACATGGCAAGGGGGTTCTACCCTTTGATTTAAATCAAGATTTATCAAGATTTTTGTATTTTAAGTGAGGATTTAAAGCTTTCTTTCCATCTTAAATTAAGATGTTTCCGTCTTTTGGCAATACCTGTTATGTTCAATGGGCTAGGGCCTAGATCTATTATCAAACCATATCATTTGCTTTCATGTATTTGAAGTAACCCAGGGTCATAAAACTCAATGTCTTACTTAGACTATGGGAATAAAGGCCGCAAAAAAAACCCTGCCTATATTATATTGCTATACGAAATATTAGGTATTTTTAAATTAAATATCTAGGTTGACTTGAAATATCACTAGGATAACTTGGAGCGATGGTAGAGACTTGGTCTTGGCAATGTGTATTATTACACCTGTAGGATTGCTCAAAGGTTAGATGACTATAAGTGAAATCTATTTAACTATCAAAAATGCACACAACTGCTGGTATACCTTGCTGGGATCTTGTATTTTATTGAGTTCACAATGGCCGAATGAACCTAGTAATATAATACACAACCCAGAGGTGCAGAGCAAGTTGGTGGTGGCAGAGTCTCAGTTAAAGCAGAAGTGATTCAATATGCCAACCACACAACCTTATATACAGCTCTGCCCCTCTGGTAACATAGTGATACATGGAAACATGGTTACATGTACCATTTAATATGGAGAATGAATATCAAACAAACATAGAAATGGCAACCAGACATGTTCCAGAGCCCTGAAACATGCCTGTTGCTAGTTACCTGGGCTATGCTAATCCCCTCCCTTTAGTAGGGGTAGTCTAGACATTAATGTTAATACCCCTTAGCACAGCCCCTAGAACTGGTAAACAAGTTAATCCCCACAAGGTATTTTATAAGAATATGAACATGAAATATACCATAACCCAATAATTATGACCAGAAATGTGCCTAATATATTCAATTAAATGGCCGCTCTATTACAGCATATCACATATATAAGTTATCAGTATGTTTAGGGTTGGTCGTTTAATACATATCAACAGGGGTTAAAATACATCTGATACGATTATTGCAAGTTGTCAGAAATATTACATGGGCTATTACCATAAAACGCCGACAAGGGCTCTATAATTATACATGTGGAAAGTTCATGGTTCATTGGGGAGAGAAACATGGGAAAGTTCCATTTCTCAGTGGAAAGGAAGGTTCACGGGAATGTAGGGAGTGGGAAGGGCTGCAGTGGGTGCGGTGAGGCACACCAGTTGCATGGGCATGAGTCGTGGTTAGGTAACCTGTCACGGTAAGTAGAGCGCGGAAAAATTTGGCGCGGCCAGGGTGGTACCCACGGAGGTTCTCCGGTTCTGATTGTACAATTTCTGGTCCATATATAGCTCCCATAAAGATAATCATAGCTCATAGCTAACCCAATCATAGGCCTAATGATAATCACAATATAAAGTGTTATGGTGGGTGGAAGCCATATAAACAACCAGGAAATGTTGATATCTTTTATTAAGAATGTAGTGCGTATGGGCCTTATTGTTTGTTTTGCATTCAATGACGCTAGGAAATCTCTCTCTCTCTATTTCCATACAGAGTGTCTCAGATAGACAACGTAGTCTAATCCTATGCGATATGATAATATGTGCCTCCATAACATGAAGGCCTTTTTCCTCTGATTGAAAAAATGATCGATTTCGCTGAAAAACTTCCATGTCCATGTTCCATGGTACAAAATCAGTTGATGCAATGAAATATTTTTAGACTTGAATGTAATGATTATAATTAGCTTTATTTTATAGGATTGAATGTAAATTTAGTAATTTATTTGTAGGCAAAGCTTGAAAACCTATGGTGATTAATGCATTTTTTTGTATCAGTCATGTAAAGTTGAACAAGAATAATTGTTGAATATCTACTATGATAGTCTACACATTGAATTCATAATTTAGATTTTGTAGGGTTTTTGGTTTGATAGCCAAACCCCAAACAGGTATCGAATCTCCTTGAATCATGTTGAATGTCAGTTGTTGATTCTTTTTTTCTCACAGCTGTGTATCATTGTTCATGAAAATATGGTTTAAACATTGGCTGACTGTGTGGTGAAATAAACATATGTGTTGACGCTATATATAGTAGAGGGTATGTGTATTCACACAAGTTCTAATGTTTGGTCGTGTGGCTTGCCACTACACATTCACACCTACACCTGCGGTTGCGCAACCCTATGGAAAAGAAGCTGGTACACCGACTGTGTCTAAAGGTGGTATTCTGACTGTCAAACTTAGAAGATAATTGTGGGAGAATTATGTGATAGTAGGCTACACGTCAACTGATTATGGTTTATAGGGTTTTAGATAGCCTTGTATAAAATACTTCTCAGGTTGTAACGTAATAGTTTTATTTCTAGATTCATTATACATCAACTCCAGAAAAGGGACAATCATTCTATAACTCAATATAAGATACAAGATAATTTCCATCTGCGGATTTGCATTCACAGGTCTTCCAGGGCGTCCATGTTATCATTGCCTGGTATGACCAATATTATATTTTTGATATAAAAAATCACAAATTCCAACGATTTAGACCATAAAATTAATGGTCACTACATGGATTTTGAAACATCTCGGTAGGGTAGCCATTTTTAATTCTTACGTCGTAGAAGTCAGCTGATTCATTGGAAAATAAATATTACAGATTAATTATTGCATTTCATTGTTTTAAATCTAGTTGGTACGATGTAGTACGAGCCTGACGATCTGGATATGAAGTCTCATGGCGAAATTATTATTATGTTCGTCGGAAATTGAATTTTCAATTTGGTTCGAAATTAGGTCTTATTAAAAAGATTAGACATATGTAAATGAAAGTCTCGATCTCATAGCTTTATTGAGCTCCTGCTCGATCTCTTGTGAAAATGGTTCCCAGAACAACAAATGGGGGGGGGGGGGGGGGACAACAAAAAAACTGGCAAGTTAAGTATGACATCTGGTCGATTTTAAGATCGAGAATTGTCTCAATGGAGATTTAACACTGACATTTCATATCAGTATTTCATGTATTACTCTTAGGCTTCAGCGATTTTAACAATTCTTTCACTTGTTTTGTAATCTAGGAACATATTTCTGTCATATAGACCAAAAGATTTTTAAAATATTTCAATATTTAGTGTTTTAAGACTTGTCATATGAATTTCAATGCAAATCCTATATGGACGACAAAAATTTAGATTTTTCAAAATTTCGGACGGAAATTTTGCCTGTTTTATGGAACAAGGGGGGTCATATATCTTTCAAAAATGCCAATTCCAACGATTTAGACAATAAATGGTCACTTCATTACTGCAATAGATATGCAATGACCATTGCGCAATGGTAGCGCAATAGAAATACACTGGCATTGCAGTCGGAATTCTTGTATAAAAAAAATCGGCAATAATTTAATGGGAAAAGATCCTTTAGTTATCTAAATAATAAATGTAACTTGATGATTGTTGTAGAATGTAATATAGCAAAGGAATAAGATAGTGCAATGCCAGTGCAATAGAATTACACTCCTATTGCACTCAACTAGAGACTTGACTGCAATAGGAGTGTAATTCTATTGCACTGGCATTGCATTGCACTCCATTGCACTCCGTTGCACTCGTATTGCAGTCGCCATTGCACTCCATTGCACTCCATTGCACTCAGTGCCCATAGGGTACTTATTAAGATAAAATGTTTATCATATAACAGATAAGTTTAAGATAAGATAATCATTATTTTGTATTTCATGCTGTTTACACTTTGCAACATTTAATTAACAGAAGTCCATCCTATTCTTTATCAAGAAATGGATTTTGAGAAACAATTATATTTGACAAGATGCCATCATGCGGATTCCAATGATGCTAAATATTAAGGACACATGAAAAGTGTTTTATTTCTTTTTTAAATTGCAATATGTCTCAGTGTACAATTACCAGTAAAATAACTAGATATACTCAAAGAATGACGTTCAAAACACAAGAATATATCTTATACAATATTCGGAGATTTTGAACATAGATTCATATGACTGAAAGTGCTAGGCCCTCCAAACCCCAGAACATTTCAATACAGAGATCATGTGAATATATCACATTGAACAATATCAACACATTATATTCTCTCTAATAGCTCTGAATGAAAGCATCTTTGTATTGATTTACTATATATATATATATATATACTGCTGACAAAATACTATATTTAAGTATGTAACCCTAGTAAGTAAAGTCGCACTAAGTACATAGTACGAGATATATTTAGATTAGAAAACTATCTCTCTCTTAAGGGTAACTGTAGGAGGAACTGGGATTTGAAAAATCCTGGACATACAAAATATACCCAATTTGATCATCTCGACATACTCATGTAACTATTTATGATAAATAAAAGTATTTCTCAATTCAATTCAACTCTCAACCCCATAGCAACATTCCCTCACCTTGTCTGCGTCAGGGTTCGGTGGCCCACTCCCGGAAGCGCCGGAAGTAGCCTCGGGGCCATTGGTAACTTCCGCTGCATTGGCTTCCGCTTCCGGTGCCTCTGGGATGGCTTCTGGCTCTTCATCTTTGCGTACTCTCCCTTGGAGCCTGAAACAGTACAATCAGTGGTTGTCAGAAATACTCACATTACTTGTAGTATCTATTATTATTATTATTATTATTCAACTTTTATTCAGTAAAAATAAGTACATAATGTAAATCAAGAAGATGGCCAGCTCCTTCTCCACCAGGTAGCCCTTAAACTAAACATTGATAATGAGATATTTTGAAAATCGGAAATAAATGTACAGGAATGATTAGTTGATTAATGTCAGTGTCAATGCCTCCTTTTTATTGGGGTATCCAATGTCGTTTTTCCTTTATTTATTTAAGATGAACATGAAATCAACTCATTCAAAACTGTTAACATCATTTGAAGGTCACCGGAATGAGAAGTGACGTCCCGCAGTGTGATATGATGTCTGATATGGGTCATATTTTCAGAAAATGTACAATTCACCTTCGCCAATCTTCTCAAATAACCCAAATTTCAGACGAAAATAAAGTTTAAAATACAGTTCAACCTAACCAAACAGATTGCTAGAACCAATACAATGGCGAATATACTGGAATTTACCTAGTATTGACCAAATTGCAGCCTAATTTAGCAGAATTTACTAAATATGTATAACTGCCAATTGTACATTTTCTGAAAATCTGTCCCGTATAGGGCCTATATATAGTGCAAGTCACTGAAAAAGATGAAATATATCATTGTGTAGTAGTTCTACTATAAGCCTCTAGGTACAATCCATAAAGGGCTGGTACTCTTATATTCCTACAGAGGGATCTACGCTTGATCCTCTGCATTTATACCTTCTATGTCACTAAATGCCTCATTTACCCTTACATTCTTATATCAACTCTTACCTTATTACTCTCATAGAGTATCCGTTCTGTTTATCTATCCTATAACATTCCTAACTTATGTATTTCTCCATTGTATGTCTTGCCATACTCTTATTGTGTTCATACACCTTGATGTGTTCTGTTAGTAAACACACTACCCTGTCCGGGGAACACGGACTAGGGGCCGCTTGAGAGAACTGCAATAAACAGACGGACTAGGAGTTGCCTTGTTGACTTGTTTATTACTGTCGAGAGTCTGCGAATCGTTACAATTGGTGCCGTGACCAGTTCTTGACCAGTTCCTTAAGCTAAGCCTTGACCGGATTAGGAAATCCGTGGATTTTTGATTTGTTGATTCTCTTTCAGAGATGGCAGCAGCTCCCGGAGCAGAGGGCGGACCTCCGCCGGATCTTGGACGGAAGGAAGGTGACCAACCTGAGCAGCCTGGTAAGCTTCTTACCATGAGTGCCACGTTGGCGGACTTGTCCGATGTAGGTTCGGAGTCTGAAGACTATAGAACTGGCAGGGAAGACCGTGCAGCCTTCACGGACTACAGGTCCCCTGCAAGTGATGTGGAGTCAGACGAGGAGAGTATGCTAAAAGCAACTCGACTGCAGCTGTTGGGGATGAGGAGAGACTTGGCCACGGAGAAGAGGAAGAACCTCGAGTTTGCAGCAGAAATGCAACAACTCGTGTTTCAGAACAGAGATATCCAGGAGACTCTGGATGTTGTAACTGAGAGGGACTCTGCCTACATCAAAACGTTGTTGGTAGAAAATGAAAAAATGAAATGTGAGGTTGCAAGGGTAGATGATTTGTCTCATCTGCAAAATGCTTCACCTGATCAGTCGGTAACAACACAGACTGAGTCTGCAACCTTCCCTCTTTGGGTTACACCACCAGCAACAAGTTCGTTCAGTGAAAGAAAAAGAACGCCTCCTCGGACAAGCTTCTCTGTTACCAGCAGAAGTTTCAGTACACAGACTCCCTGTGAAACCGACTCAGTAAAGATAAGTGACTTATCTACTAGTGCGGGTACACAGACGGAGGAAATTGCTGAAAAGAGTGGAAAAAAGGATAGTGCTAGTGGTACGGACGCTGACTTTGAGAGAGGTCAAGTGAGAGGAGACGTCTACAGACCTAAAATCCGGGTAGTAGCTGGTTCTCCTAGTGACCCGTCTGACCCTAGCAACTCATCTTCTTCCTCCTCTGGGTCAGAATCTCCAGCCCCAAAGAAGGAAACAAAGAAACCAGCAAAGAAAAATTCCAAGAAAGTCAGAGAACGTTCTAGCATAGCTAGGAAAGATCGATCCCTGGTCCAGGGATTAAGTTATGACGGTACGGACGACTCGGATTTTGGCGAGTTTGAATACTCCCAAGGCCCGGGAAAGAGCAAATACACCATGCGTCCACCTGTCATAAAGATGTGGGACCAAAAGGACCCTTGGCGTGTTTACCTGGCTGAGATGCGGGTAATGGCGGTTGCATGCAACTGGTCAGAAGAGGAGTTCCTGATCCAGTTGCAATGGGGATGCAAGCGGCAGTTGGCGGATATGGGTGATCTGCCTGCAGGCCTGACTTTAAAGAAGTTCGTGGAACATATGGACGCGAATTTTGGCGAGGTTTCTCGTGTAAAGAGACAAGCTGAGTTTCATGCTTGTCGCCAGACTCCCGGACAGGCTGTCCGGCAGTTCGGTAACGAGGTAGCTCGCAAGGCCAGGTACGCCTTCGGGAAAAGGATGAACAGTACCATAGTAACAATGGCTCTTCATGCTTACCTGAAGGGGTTGACAAACTGGAAACAGGCAAATTGGGCTCGTTTGAAGGAACCCGCGGACCTACAGGAGGCCATCCATTGGTCAGAGGTCTACGAGGGATGCTTGATGGAGTCCGAACCCAATGTGGTAATCCAAGAAGTTGCCGCGCTGCCAGCTCCTGAACCAGTTCAGGAA
Source organism: Sthenelais limicola (assembly GCA_942159475.1). Lineage (NCBI taxonomy): Eukaryota > Metazoa > Annelida > Polychaeta > Phyllodocida > Sigalionidae > Sthenelais > Sthenelais limicola. The sequence goes on along the minus strand of OW804096.1, from coordinate 20,705,381 downwards.
CGCGCCTTGTCAGTAAAGAAAAGAAGGTCCCGCCGCAAGTCCGGCGCTGCTGTAGCCCAGGTGACTGAGACCCTGGATGATGTTACCTCCTCTGGTTCGGAGACACAGGAGGTGTCAGCTGTTATCTGTCAGGCTTTGCAAGCCTATAGGGATTTCAGGAAGAGGCCTGGTGACAGTAGAGACGGACAACCATGGAAGAAATCATTTTCTGGGCCATTCTCCGGTCGGAGAAGGGATGGACCCAAGAAATGTTACTTCTGTGGGAAGGATGGACACATCTCTCCTGATTGTCCGACCGTTAAGGTTTTGAAGGAGGTTGCCGAGTCTTCGAAGGTACCCGCCTCTAAGACTTCGGAAAACTCCACACGGCCCTTATAGGAAGCGATATAGGGGTCGTGGGGACGCCGCTTCATAGTACTACAGCTCGGACGAATTTAGCTAGTAGTATGGAAACTGGGGGTGTCGCCCAGGCACTTGTTAGTAGGGAGTTAGCTTTGTCACAAGGTCAAGCGCTTCTGGAAGCAAGAGAACCCGGGTCGTTGCCGGAAAGGGACACCTGTTCAGGTCGAAATATTTCCCTGGATAGCCCGGATTCTGATTCTCATGTGAGATGGGGACAGGACGGGTACCAAGCTGTTGAAGGTCAGATCGTTGTGGTTGGACAGAACCCCAACAGGTCGGCGCGGATACAGAAAGTTTCTGTGCAACAGCCAAAGACGCTGAGGATCACGGATAATTTGATTGTCCGTGAGAGATGGTATGCCCCAGTGGGGTTAGACAGTGAGAATGGGGATTTTCTGGTGGACCCTGGTGCTACTACTAGCCTGGTTACCAAGAGATTCTATGATTCTCTTTCTTCCAAACCACCTTTGGTTCCGGTCCAAATGGTGTGTGCAATGGGGAATGGGCTGCCTATAACCACTCATGGGAGCGCGCTTTGTCCTTTAAAGATAGGGGATCGGACATACATGATTACATGTCTAGTAGTTTCCGGCCTGAAGGGCCCGGAAGATGGACTGATTGGGGCGGATTTTTATTACGTCCACAAATGTAATCTTGACTGGTCTGGATTGCTATTCCTTGAGAATCAAACAGTATCTGTAATGTGTAAGCAATGGAAGCACATGAAGAGAAGTTTGAGACAGTCCACTGTTCAAGCTGTTGAAGTGAGAGAGTTCGTGGACGGGGGAGAAGTCAGCTTGAAAGAACCTGTGGTCCTCCAACCCCGGTCCGTGACACTTGCTAAGATAGACTTGGGTAGAGGCTCTGACACATCAGATGGATTGATGTTCGAGCCTGATCAGGGATTGTTAAAAGACTTTGCCTTGGGAAGCCTTAATACATACGTATCGGGTAACGTTAATTCGTCCGTGGTAGCTTTTTCCAATCCGTCCGGTTCTACCGTTAGACTGAATTGTGACATGATAGTAGGGAGAGTTAGCATTGTGACTTTGGTGTCCGATGCTTCCCTACCTGAGGAGGAAGAGAATGAAATGATTAAGACAGCTATCATTAATTCCATACAGGTGACGGACTCGCCTATTGTGGATGATGAGCTTTTGGCTCCTGATATAGTTGTCCCTCCTTGTCCGGAAAATCCGTTAGATAAGTTGGTGAATGAAACTCATCTGTCTGAAAGAGAAGAAAAAGAGTTAGTTAAAAAACTGCTCTATGATTTCAAAGACTGTTTTTCCTTGCCTGGTACCAAAGTTGGTTGCACTCACTTCGTTCGCCATGTGATTGACACTGGGGATGCAATCCCTGTGAAGCAAGCTTATCGCAGAATACCAGTGGCTAGGCGGGATGGAGCAGAGGCTGAAATCTGGAAAATGTATAAAGAAGGCAGAATAGAGCATAGTAGTAGTCCGTGGGGAGCTCCCATAGTTATGGTTGCTAAGAAAGACGGAACACAGAGGTTCTGTGTAGACTACCGCCAGCTGAATTCCGTGACTAAGAAGGATAGTTTCCCTCTTCCTCGGATTGACGAATGTGTTGAAGCCTTGGGTGGGAACCAATGGTTTTGCACTTTAGACTTAGAGTCCGGATATTGGCAGGTTGCAATGGATGAGGAAAGTAAGCACAAAACTGCTTTTCTGTCCAGTGTGGGTCTGTTCCAGTTTAAAGTTATGGCTTTTGGACTGTGTAACGCCCCTGCCACTTTCCAACGCATGATGGACCGTATGTTGGACGGATTGCGTTGGAAAGCTTGTTTAGTATACCTGGATGACGTGGTGGTCTTTGGAAAGACTGTCCAGGAGTGTGCGGACAACCTGAAATTGGTATTGGAGCGCATTAGGGAATATGGGCTTAAGCTCAAACCTAAGAAATGCGAGCTCTTCCGGAAAGAAGTGAAATATTTGGGTAGGATTGTTTCTGCTGCTGGAATCCGGGCGGATCCGGCTAAGTTAGTTAAAGTGCAGGAATGGCCTATCCCAAAAACTGCTAAAGAAGTGAGACAATTCCTTGGTTTTGCTTCCTATTACAGGGAGTTTCAGCCTAACTTTGGTGGAATTGTAGCTCCTCTGCAACAGATTGTGACGGACGCTGGGGTTGAGAAGCGCTATAGTAAACCTATAGTGTGGACCAAGAAGTGTGATGAAGCTTTTAAGACAGCTAAGGCTTTATTAACATCAGCTCCGATTCTCGGGTATCCTAGAAAGGAAGGTTATTTCATCTTGGATACAGATGCCAGTGGCTTTGCAATGGCCGGAGTTCTGTCTCAAATGCAAGACGGCAAAGAAGTCGTATTGGGATACGCTAGTAACAGCCTCACCAAGCCACAGAAGAATTACTGTGCTACGAAACGTGAGCTGTTGGCGGTGCTATCTTACTTGAATAAGTTTAGACACTATCTCCTTGGCAACCGTAATTTTTACGTGAGAACGGATCATGCTTCCCTCAGATGGCTCCTGAACTTTAAGGATCCAACGGATATGCTTGCAAGGTGGTTAGCCACGATGCAAGAGTACGGTTTGGAGCAGAGTATGATACTTCACAGAGCGGGGAAGAAACATGCCAATGCGGACGGATTGTCACGAATTCCGACCAGGAAATGCGGGAATCCCGGCTGTCCCGATTGTGGTGTCCATGATGCTGTAATTGCGGAGGCTGTGGTTGTTCTTGGTTCCTTGGAGGATGAAATCCGGGATGCTCAACAAGGTGATCCCCTCTTGAAGAGAGTTATGGCTGTATTGGACGGATCCAGTCCGGTTCCCAGCAAAGAACAATTGTCTGGTGAGCCGCAGGAATTCTGTACTTACATCCGTAACAAAGATAATTTGGAGATTGTCCAGGGTGTCTTATGTCTGCGGTGGCTGCGTAAGAACACTGGGCACACGTATGTCAGGAAGATAATTCCTGCCTCTATGAGGAAAAATATTTTCCGTTGTCTGCATGGTTCCCAGTTGGAGGGCCATTATGGTGATTTCAAGACCAGCTGGAAGGCAAAAATGAAATATTTTTGGCCTGGAATGCGGTATGATTTGAAAAGATGGCTTAGGGCTTGCCCTGAATGCAGCATGCGAAAATCTAGAGGCGGTCGAGGTATTACACCTTTGAAAAAGGAAATCCATGGTGAACGATGGAGTAGAATAGCGTTGGACATCATTGGTCCATTTAAGACTACCCCTAGAGGAAACAACTACGTAATGGTGATTACAGACCATTTCTCGAAATGGGCGGAAGCATTTCCTATGCCGGACCACACGGCAGAAAGATGTGCTGAAGTTCTGTTTAGAGAGTGGGTTCTGAGATTCGGTTGTCCGGTTTCGTTGCAAACGGACGGGGCGCCGGAATTCAGGTCTCAGCTGTTGCGAAGTTTGTTGGACATGTTAGGGGTTGAGAAGCTAATCACTCTCCCGTACAGGCCTCAGTCAAATGGACAGGTAGAACGGTTTAACAGAGTTCTTGTTGAGCAGCTCTCTTGCCTGACCAGCTACTCGGATTCAAATTGGGACTTGCTCGCTCCGTGTATAGCGCATGCTTACAGGGGTACGGTGCATGCCAGTACGTTGTGTACGCCCAATTCAGTAGTTTTTGGGACTGAGCTTGTGACTCCAGTGGATTTGATCCATGGAGTTGAGCCCGGAGGGCTGGATTTTCCTTGTCGGATGGCATACGTGGAGAATTTGAGACAGTCATTGAGAACTGGACATCAGTTTGTCAGAGATAATCTTGGAGTTGCTGCTGTGCACCAAAAGAAAGTCTTTGACAGACGGGCTTGTCCAAGGCGCTTTGAGGAGGGGGCTATTGTGTATAGGTACTGTCCCCCTAAGGCTAATAAGAAGTACGGTCCCAAGTGGGATGGGCCTTTCAAAGTGCGTAGATTCATAGGGGGTACTACCTATGAATTAGAGACGACTGAGGGAATCGTCAGATATCATGTAGATTATCTGAAACCCGCCTTTGATGAGGACGGACCGATTCAGGCTGTTAATTTACATAAGGCTCCTGAATTCCGTAAGTTAGAAAAGGCTGGGCGCGAGATCCTGAAGTTTGAATGCGGAAAAGTTCTAGCTGGTGCTGAATGTCCGGAAAGAAAAGAAAAGGAGAAAATTACCATTGGTGTAAAACCCAGGGGTAGACCTAAGAAAAACGCAGCTGGAGTGAAACTTCCTTCTTCCAACAAGAAACAGACAGTAGATGTTGGTCCTGCTGTTATCCGGGTTGGTAAGAAGAAGTCTCAGAAGAAGAAGAAGAAATTAAAAATTTCTCCGGTTGTGCTCCCTTCTAAGAATAAAAGCAGGCCCAAAGAAGCTAAGACGGATACAGTTGTAAAAAAGCAACCAGTTCCTCTGGTTTTGGCGGATTCTGCTAAGCCCTTAAAAAGAGGGAGGGGGAGGCCGAGGAAAAATTTGGACGTTGTTCAAAATATTCCTATTTCTCCTGTGAAGAAGACGGACAGTGTTTCACCAGTAATTGCAAGGGCTAAGCGCACGCGTAAAGCTCCATCAAGATTGCAATATGGAACTTAGGCTTTTAAGTACAGGTGGAACTTTCCTGATGGTTCCACAAAAGTTATACACAACGAGAAGTCGGTGGCTGATATATCGGATAAGTCATGCTGCCCTTTCACGACATTTGAGAAATTCTTTATTGAATTTATTGAGTGGCTGGGAAAGAACCAACCAGTCCGTATGGCTTGTTAGAAACTGCACTGAGAAAGGCTTAGCTTGGGAGAACCCTTGAGTTCTAACTGAACTAAGACTCCCCGGGAAGCTTGAATCAGCTCAGAAATTGGGTTGAAATTGCTTTTGAATCGGCTAAGTGGATAGTGGGCTTTATGGACAATGTATCCGCATTTGTCTCCGCGGAAGACCAGTACAGGCTGCACGTGTAAACATCTGTGTACGCCCTGTAGTAGAGAAACAGAGATGGCTATGTTTGTCAGTGGTTGAGCGGGAAAGTGGCGCTGGGGAGTGGTGGCGACTTTGAGTACTACACGCTGGCCGTGAGCACTGTGATGTTGCACCCTTTCTCACTCCGCTTCCGGGACACCACACAACAACAGCTAGCCAGTGCACTTGATACTCGGAACCTCCTAGGAAAGAAGTGAGTTGAATTGGGTTAAAACTTGCTTGACATACTCTGAGTTGATATCAACCTGATAGTTGATAGTTGTCTGCTACTAGACACGGTGCGTTGGAGTTTTGGGGAAGTTTTGATTATGTGTAATGGAAGGGGAAAGTTCGGTAAAATGGCTAGGACGTCCGCCATGACACTGGCGCTTTTTGAATGAATGGCGAATGAATGGGGTGAAAATGAAGCTTGTGTTGGGGCTCTCTACACCACCAATGCTTATTTATTTGGCTATCCGCCAGTCCATTTAGCTCTTCTAAAGAGTTTACTGGGTCATATTTGACTTTTGGTAACTTCTATCAAGAAGTTAGTCTGTGATAATTGATTTTCTGTTCCCTTCCTACCACCTATATGTAATATAAGGAGTAGAGGGTATTGTGTGCTTTGCTATGTTATGTATTACCTGTAAACACGACGATAGTCCTGGCATTTTCCATCTTGCTTAGTGTTATTCTTTTTCCCTTCAACAGGAAAAGATTTTTTGTTAGCTGCCAGGCAAGATGTCAGACGAATGGGTGGATGAACCCATGGATTCAGATAGTGAATCAGTTCCGCCTATGACTGAAGATGAGGAAAAACAACTCCTTGAAGGGGTGGAAGATTTGATGTCTTTAGACCCTGATAACAGACTTGCCAGACCCGTTGTTCGGACGAACAAGGACCGGACGGATCCGGGTGCCCATCCCCTTGGATCGGAAATCCAACCGTTGGTAGACACCAGGGAGGAATCCGGACTTGATCCGGACGGATCTGAAAGAGACTCCAAGGAGGAGTCAAAGGAAGTCTGCCTCTCCCAGAAAGGCACATCGACCTTCTAGGTGAAGGGAATGGGACAACTGGACGTACTGCTTCGTATCCCCTTCTACATCTTCTCGTGGACGGATCTAGCAGGTCAAAAAGTTCTTCTACTGCTGCTGCCGCTGCAGGAAGCAGTAAAGACAGAGCTAGCGATGCTGTGGTTGATAGTGAGAAAAGATTTTCCTCTAGGAAAAGAGATCGCTCTGTTGCGCCTGATGGAAATTTTCCGGAAAGCCCTTCTTTGTCGAAGCGTGCTTGCAGACGGGCTCAGGAGTGGTCCGGATCTGTTCTGAAACATCTCCCTTCGGTAGAGAACAGTACTGAGTTAGTGGCAAGAGCTGAGGAAGTAGTGGACCAAGCTCTGGAAAAGATCTGTTGTTGAGACTACACCAGTTCCTTCCGTTCCAGTTCCCGCTGTAGCAGTTCCAATTGCCAATCCGGTTGCTGCTTTGCCCCTGGATCCTACACAGCTTCCGCAGTTACTCATGCTGAGTAATCTGCTCCTTACTCTACAGCAAGTACCAGCTCCTACCACCGTAGCTGCCGTTCCTGATCAGCAAGTTCAGGCCAACGGGACCCCAGTCCGTGACACGCAGACGGGTCTGTACGAGCTTCCTAATTGGCTCTTTAGTCCATCAACTCTCACTAATCCACCACAGGGATCTGATGAAAATAAGCCGGACGGAGACAACACCCCCATGGATTAGCTATCTCCATTTGTGCTAAACGAGCAGTGAGAATGTTTTCTCTATTATAAATTTTTGCACCTGGTTATATGTTCATATGTTGTGCATTTTTCAATGACTTGAATACCATACATTATTCTTGATTCATATATATCTTCGAGGTCTCAGGAAGCACCTTTATGTACCGGATTTATATTTTTCTACGCATGGAAATATTTTTGATAAATCCTCTTCATGTTTTCCTATATAGTTAGGACACGGATGCTCCTGTATGTATTTTACCTCTGATGTTTACTTACCTTTTTATGACAGATGTCATTTCATATTGGGTTTTGGATATTTTTACGCTAGAGATGTAGCGACCTGGTCTTTTGTTAAGTATATAGATAGGACACCATATGCTCCTTTTTGTCGCCATGAAGCCTTTTACTTAACCTCAATTTTCCAGGTTCGCGATGTTAATTCTCTTTTTATCCACTTGTTACATTTTTAGTACTTTGTACTGAGTTGATCTTTATTACGATTTTTCTAAAGGGATTTTTAAAAATCTAAAATTAAGGGGGGGGTATTGTAGTAGTTCTACTATAAGCCTCTAGGTACAATCCATAAAGGGCTGGTACTCTTATATTCCTACAGAGGGATCTACGCTTGATCCTCTGCATTTATACCTTCTATGTCACTAAATGCCTCATTTACCCTTACATTCTTATATCAACTCTTACCTTATTACTCTCATAGAGTATCCGTTCTGTTTATCTATCCTATAACATTCCTAACTTATGTATTTCTCCATTGTATGTCTTGCCATACTCTTATTGTGTTCATACACCTTGATGTGTTCTGTTAGTAAACACACTACCCTGTCCGGGGAACACGGACTAGGGGCCGCTTGAGAGAACTGCAATAAACAGACGGACTAGGAGTTGCCTTGTTGACTTGTTTATTACTGTCGAGAGTCTGCGAATCGTTACAATTGTTTTTATTTCTGTTCAACATTTGACAATTTTATGATAGCAGGAAATAGGCAGCACTTGCTGCGCATGTGCAGTTTGTCCAGCAGAGGCTTTACATAAAATATGAATAAGTGAATTAATTAAAAAAAAATAAAAAAAAAAAAAAAAATAAGTGAATTAATTCAATATATCTGAGGTACTGAGATTACTTGTGCTATTTATTTAAGATGAACATCATGTCAACCTTTCACTGGATGTCCTTCAAACCCTGGTTCATAATGACATAAACCCATTCAATGCATTCACCATGATTTAAGATATGAAACGTTATTAAATTCTTGAAATATCAGTGTTTTTTATAAAGTAGACATTATCAGACGCCCTAGTTCTCTGTAACCATGTGAAAATGATTTTAGTGTCCTTTCAGATGTCCTTTGAAATGGATCTATATCTATTTAGTACAGCCTTTAAATTTGGTTCACATATTCAAAAACAGGAAGAGTTAACTCGGCTCCTGAAGTGCAATGATTAGTTGAGAGAAGCACAGCGGGGCTGAGTGAGGATGTGTCAGATTTTCAGAAAATGTACAATTGGCAGCTGTACACATTTAGTAAATTCTGCTAAATTGGTTGCAATTTGGTCAATACTAGGTAAATTCGAGTAAACTCGGCATTGCATTGATTCTAGCAATCTGTTTGGTTAGGTTGAACTGAACTTTGAACCTTATTTTCGTCTAAAATATAGGTTATTTGAGAAGATTGGTGAAGGTGAATTGTACATTTTCTGAAGATCTGACCCGGGAGTCGGAGAGGGGCACGGGGCACAAGGATTGGGGAAATAAGTTTGAAATAAGTTTGAAATATTTCTGTATAGACATTTACTAGCAAAGTATATAAATAGGATGATCTTGGCGCACGGATATATTTAACACAATCTCTTGAAATTTGGTACAAAATTATTCATAGGACTTAAGGCGCTAAACCACCAAAGAAAAGAACATTCAAACAAAGAAATCTTGTGAATAAAACACATTGATCAATCTCCCGACTTATCACTCATTGTTCTGTCCCACACCACAGTGCTGCAGTCATATCCACCTTATTAGACCTATCATACTCGATATTCAAACTCCACCAGTTTAATCGCGGATGAATAATTGACGTGCGTAAGTCAGTGTGGCCAGCTCAGGGTCAATATACACACAGCAAACATAACCTGCTGGGTCAGATATTCACACCCTGTACACTCACCATCTCTACACATTGTCATAATTCTCATACACAAGACTGACAAATGACCAATACTGGGCATATCTATCTATTCTAGTCTGTACTTTTCTACGCATGTTCTTCAAAAATGAGTCATAAGTCGCAAAATATGGATTTTGAGATATCACCATATTTGAAAAGAGGCGATCAAGTCGATTCTAATGATAGTAAACACTAGAACACCTAATAAGTATTTCTATATTTCTGACAGGTTTCACCCTATTTCTCACCGATTGATTGACTCTTGTACATGATTGAGAGGAATAAAAATACATATATTTGGTATTGCATGGATTCAAACAATGTGTTTAGTAATGTTGAACTGTAATTAAAACTCATTTCTCCCTCAAATCTGGGATATTTGGGAGGATTTGTACATTATCTGATGGCTTGACCCATTGTTAGCTCCCGCAGGTGAATGCAGCCCTCAGTGACAGCATCTGCTGCTGGTGTCGCTGGTGTAAGTCCAATGTTGACTAATTAGTGGGAGGCAGAGATATTGATTATATCCTGGGCACAAGTAAACTTTGTACGTTCAGCCTCTTTGTCTATAGCAACATGACTGTAGCACGGATGGGGTGGGTGGGGGGGAGGGGGAGGTTGGGGGACTCCATACAGCAACACTGACCCAGTGTGGAACCCAGTGCAAGAGGACACAAAAGTGAAGAGGTAGTCCCGAAATGTGAAGAATTAATCAAAATAAGATATTATATATTATTTATTGTATTTCTGGTATGTCTAGTTCAGTCCCTACAACTGCTTTCCCGCTAATTAACAGAGAGTGAGAGAGAAGGGGGGTGGGTGAGGGATGGGTGGGGGTGGGAGGGGGTTGTTGAGGGGGAGCGGTGGGGGTACTTCATACAGCAACCCTGACATAGTGTTTGGCCCTATGTGGATTCCATTAGAGGGACATGGGGATGGGTGTGTTGAGATTCAAAAGTGGAGAGGCAGTCATAAAATACAGTGAATATTTCCTGTATTTGTTATTATTGTATTTCTTTATTGAAAGTGATTCCTCCACGAAACACTGTTCACTCTCCAATAGTTAATGCCGACGCAGAACGAGCTTCATATATTTTACTATTCTTCTATGCTAGGAGCATGTGGGGCAGATCTTCAGAAAATGTACAATCGTCTGCTGTTCCAATTTAGTAACTGCTGCTAAATTAAGCTGGAAATTAATAAATGCTTCGTATATCTGAGTATTTTGGGCATTGGGTTGATTCAAGATTTCTCTTTCGTTTTGTTAAACTGCATTTTGAACGTCAATTTTCTCTTAGATTTGGATTATTTGAGAAGATAAATGAGGGCGAATTGTACATTTTGTGAAGATCTGACCCATGTGGCAAATGGTCAAAAGAACTCTGTACTTTAATTGAATTAATTGGACGAGGCTTAGGAGAAAATTAGTTCAATTATTGGCAGCATTTCTGGTTTTTATGACTAATAAAAGACGTAAGTAGAGTAGAAAGGTATCGGTTAAAGACTCGGTTAGAGGTACATTAGCCAATGAGTCGCCTATTCCCCTGTGTATCAGGTGTGGTTGGGAAGTAAAGCTATATAAGCTGAGATGTAGGTAGTCACAGCAGTGGGCGGAAGACCAGGGTTAGTCTGTAGTGAATTATTGCCCCTGAGCCCATATCTTCATATATGTAAATGACTTCTGTTAATTATTTCCCTCAATGTACACTGTGCCCGTTTGTATTTTAATTGTCATTTTTCTTAGGAGTTGCTGTAAAGAGACGCTAAAGAAAGAAAAATAATGAATCCAAACCGGCCCCATTGCCAGCACTTGGAGAACGACTGACCCGTTCCACCAATCACCTGATGATAATGCAGAAGTGATCATTAGAGTGTGGTACGTAATACCTGAGCATTTGAGAGATATAGTATATGCCGGATTAATATTCATATATGATCCACTGCAAAACAAGACAGAGGAGAGAGAGAGAGGAGAGAGACAGAGGAGAGAGAGGAGAGAGACAGAGGAGACAGAGGAGAGAGAGGGAGGAGAGAGACAGAGGAGAGAGAGGAGAGAGAGGGAGGGAGGAGAGAGAGAGAGGGGAAAGAGAGAGGGAGAGAGGGGGCAACGAGAGAGAGAGGGAGAGAGAGGAGGGAGAGAGGGAGGGGGAGAAGGGAGAGAGAGGAAGAGAGGAGAGAGAGGAGAGAGAGGAGAGAGAGAGGAGAGAGAGTGGGAGAGACGAGAGGGAGAGGAGGGAGGGAGAGGAGGGAGTGAGAGAGAGGAGAGAGAGGAGAGAGGGAGAGAAAGAAGAGAGAGGAGAAGCTAGGAGAGGGAGGAGAGAGGGGGGTAATGAGAGAGAGATAATGAAAACAGAGCGACGACACACAGAGAGGGGAAGGAGAGAGAAGGGAGGGACAGAGAGAGACGGAGAGGGGCGAGAGAAAGAAAAAAGTAGAGAGGAGAGAGAGATAAGACATAGGAGAGAGATGAGACATAGAGAGAGAGAGTATATATAGGAGAGAGAGGGATAGAGAGAGGAGAGATAACATGTAAACATACACCTCCATCTTGCACCACCTAAATAACAATCCACCATGGGACATGAGCAACGACACATGTATGAATGTACAATTATAGAGTTGTGCTAACCTAAAAATGATAAAACACATTAAAGTTGGAAGATATTTTAACAATTAAACAATTGAATCATTCATCTTAACACATGGACCTCGATTTCTGCAATACGCAGTATACTGACAATATCCCAAACATTTCAGTTCATTTGCTTAATTTTGTAAGATTTATGTATTAAACAAATATTGAAGAAAGATAATTGTATATATGTTTAGGACCATGACTCGTAGACCGACAGATTAGTCAGAATACTTAAGACAATGTATACCCAGTTCTCGCCAATTGTCCTAAGAGAACAATTATTTAAAAAGCTTAAACACTTGGTATTGTGGATGTGAGTGTTATTGTACCAACGTTAGAGAACGTGCCAATACACATAAACACCTTCTGTACTCACTGCCCCTTCCTCAGGCAATCTCTAGCAATTATTAACGGCTATTAATATGAAATAATAAAGATATTAAAGATATTTCTTCTAGCTGGAAGATGTTGACACAATATTGTGTACACTGGGAAATAACCAACTCTTCCAGCGCATACATAAGGTGGGAAAAATGCATGAATGTAATATTCCCATTATTTCAAAACAAAACAATGAATAAAAAAAAACATAAATAAAAGATCGAGATAACATGGGTTATAATCGGAGTTTCCTAGGTTACTGAATACACATAGAACAACAATTGGTACATTTACAGACTGGAAGGTGTCTAAACTAGACACAGCAGCGTGTGAGACATATACAGGTCAGATTTTCAGAAAATATATAATTGGCAGCTGTACTCATTCAGTAAATTTTGCACTTTGGTCAATACTATTGTAAATTCGAGTATATTCGGCATTGCATTGATTCTACCAATCTCTTTGGTTACGTTGAACTGTATTTTGAACTTTATTTTTCGTCTGAAATTTGGATTATTTGAGAGAATGCGAAGGCGAATTGTACATTTTCTGAAAATCTGACCCAGCTAGTGTTGTGGTATAGACGACAATGTATCATAGCAGAGGTGACGAGAGTGAGACCGCCACCGCTGCCTATTGTTATTCCATACTTACATGTCCGACTCTGGTAATTCTAGCTTCATGTTGTCCCCCTATACACCCTCCTCCTCCTCCCATCCCACACTGTCTAGTCCTATAGGCAGCTGTCCCATGCACTCATCACTCAGTGTGTAGGTAAAATCCACTATATTTCCACCCTCATATATATACTCCCGGTAGTGAGGTGTTAACGTAGCCGCATGTGTTAAAGACTTTGACGGCAGTACATTAACAATGGTGGTTATGTTAGGTAGGCAGTTACGTAATAGTAATAAGTTTCCTGCGCTGGACAAGTGGTTTCTCCTGCCTGGGGGGGGGGGGGGGGCGGGAGGGCGGGGAGGGTCTTGTACAATAGCGGTTCACTTCAACAACTCAATGAATAGGAGGAAAGGGATTAATGTGTGGAGCACCGTCAACTGGAAAATTAGTGGTTGGTCACAGTGGGTTTAGCGAGCACGACTTGAGATTGGCTGATATACATAGAGACCTGTGGCTTCTATATTATAGGGGAATTACCCTGGCACCCAATGTTACATAGGGACCTGTTCTATACAATAGGGGAATTACCCTCGCACCCAATGTTACATGGAGACCTGTGCCTTCTATAGGGGAATTACCCTCGGACCCAATGTTACATTGAAACCTGTGCCTTCTATAGTGGAATTACCTTCGCACCCAATGTTACATAGGGACCTGTTCTATACAATAGGGGAATTACCCTCGCACCCAATCTTACATAGAGACCTGTTCTATACAATAGGGGAATTACCCTCACACCCAATGTTAACCTGTTCTATACAATAGGGGAATTACCCTCACACCAAATGTTATATAGAGACCTGTTCTATACAATAGGGGAATTACCCTCACACCCAATCTTACATAGAGACCTGTTCAATACAATAGAGGAATTACCCTCGCACCCAATGTTAAGCTGTGCTATACAATAGGGGAATTACCCTCGCACCCAATGTTACATAGAGACCTGTTCTATACAATAGGGGAATTACCCTCGCACCCAATGTTACATAGAGACCTGTTCTATACAATGGGGGAATTACCCTCGCACCCAATGTTACATGGAGACCTGTTTTATACAATAGGGGAAATACCCTCGCACCCAATGTTACATGGAGACCTGTACCTTCTATACAATAGGGGAATTACCCTTGCACCCAATGTTACATGGAGACCTGTACCTTCTATACAATAGAGGAATTACCCTTGCACCCAATGTTACATTGAGACCTGTGCCTCCTATTGGGGAATTACCCTCGCACCCAATGTTACATGGAGACCTGTTCTAGACAATAGGGGAATTACCCTCGCACCCAATGTTACATGGAGACCTGTGCCTTCTATAGGGGAATTACCCTAGCACCCAATGTTACATGGAGACCTGTACCTTCTATACAATAGGGGAATTACCCTTGCACCAAATTTCTTTTATTCAGGAGATTGTAGTGTTTGATGCTGTTCTCCACTATTCCTGCTCTCATTATACAATATCAAACAAGCATGTCTATAACATAGTACTATTTTACACCTAAGTATAAATTCAATATTCAAATTTCACATTTGATATAAGGTCAGTACTAATACTAACCGATGAGGAAAGACTGCCATATGCTACACACCAGGGGCTCAGGGTAATGCTACAATGTAGTTTTGTAATTATTTTCCACTAAAAGTCATCGTCCACTAAAATCTCATGCGATTTTGCACCGCAGAGAACCTTTTTTTCCCCACTAAATTTGGTGAGAAACAGCTTAGTGGACAGGGCCCTTTATCCTATAATAACGCCCTGAGAGAACTATGATTGCCCAGGCAGGAAACTTTCCCCTTTAATGCACTTATAATACTGCTTCCCTGGCACGCCAGGAGTGAATGAATGAATGAGGTGGCACTAGGTGCAATGCTATACCCGAGCTTGGTCCTGGGGCATGTTCCATTAAGAAATTGTACGGCCTAATCTTAAATGTACGGGTCTTCTATAAGGGTTTAAAATATCGTAAAGATTTAGGAGGAATATTAAATGTAAGATCGTTTTCAAGAAGTACGTTTCTATTTACAATGGTCTTTATAAAACTGTTAATTACAGTCGGAATCAGTTATTGAATGCATGAAATAATATAAAAACATGTATTCATCGTTTCCTTGGAGATATTCATTAACAAAATAATATCGGTTCTTGTGGCACTTAATTAATAAAACATGATATTCAAGAATGTATCCTATATGTGCGAGCATTTCAACGATTTATCTTACATTCAGTGGCTATTTAAACTTCCTGTGATATGTCTATAGAAAATCCTATGTATATGTCTTGAGACATTGTACTAAGAGCATTGGGTCAATCAAAGCTATTCTGATTGAGTTGAGGTCATCTAATTAGTTTCTGTTGTTAAATGCTGTTAGAGTTCATATATGCCATTTCGGTAAAATGAATCACTCTACAGGATAGTGTACATTACAATTTTCTTATAATGTTAACCACTTATGGAACCGAGTTCGAAGCGGGCGGGAAATGTAGAACAAGTTTTGAGGCGGAGTGATACAACAAGAAGCCAAAGACTGAGTGCTGTATCACTCCGCTGGAAAACAAGTTCTACATTTCCCTTGCCCGCGTAGAATGAGTATAAGTTTATTTGTATGTGCCCTCTTCTTCCTTTAGACAGACATCATAAAACAGGTCCTGTTGATAAAGCACTAGTTCTATATCAGTTCACAGATATGGAACTCCTGGTTATATAATGCACATATACTAATTACAAGTGTAGTACTGTGGGTATCAGAGGTACTCTATACTGCTACATTGGGTATGGAGTTACAGTCTATTCCACCAGGAGTTTGCAACAGTGCTTTATGTATACTCCTATATGGACCACCAGATGTCCTTCTTATGCACTGCAGCTTATATTTGTGATTACTACTGTATTGTCTTATGTTATGTGTACTCTGTGTTCTCTGTGTAACATATATTTTGTAATGTGACACCCCTATGTGTAGTGTGTATGTTTCATGTACTGGCCCTCTGTGGCCAGGGGTAGGCAGGCTTCAGACTGCCTCTGTAGTCTGGTCTCCCGAGCTGTGTTTGGTTTTTGATAATAAAGGATTATTGCTGGCAAGGATCAAGAACCTGAGTTAGTGATATGTTTGTTAGTTAGTGCGGTACTAATTAGCAGGATCCACAATTCACTATACTAGTGTTCAGACACTACACGAGGGTGTTTATAGCTGGTCCAAACTTGTTGTAAACGTTCTGGTAAAAATATGATGCAATGCCACAATGCAAGGAGTAAGATCATTAAAAAGTATCTTTCTCCGTAAACTTATTTTCGTACAAATTCCTCTCACATAAGACTTTATCTTCTACTTAAGGATGTAGAAATACCCGCTGATATAACCATGTTTTATTGAGGAAACAGGATCATAACTAGAACAAGAATACTGTTGGTAATTACTCATAGTATAAGTATATATTATACAAAACAAGGAAATTGTTTTTATTTCAAGAGCGCTCTTTTTATATTCCTTCATAGAGACAGAGTACAGTGGAACCTCCCATAAAGACCACCTCTCTATAGAGACACCCCTCTATTAAGACCAGTTTCTCTCAGTCCCGAATAGGGGATTTGCATGTCTCACTGCGCATGCCTACTACAGTGCATGCTGGGATGGATTCAGTTGAAACCAGACATGCAAATACTTGGCAAGATTTTGATCGAAAATTGCAAGAATGCTTCACCAATATATCAGCTTGTATAAATGATCTATGAAAACCAAATGCATGGTGGGAAGGATGGGGACTTGGAAACATGTATATCACATGGATATTGATATTAGAACAATATGATAAATAGTCCATGCCTAACATGGCATGTTTTCCATAGATTTTAGACTCTACCATTAGTCCCATAATTCCATGCGAATGAAGATTCAAAATGGCGGCTCTGCAAGTCCCCTATTGCTTTCCTTTCATTAGATTAGCCCCTCTAATATAATAGTTTCTAATGAGACCACCTCGCTATCAGACCACAAATCGTTCAGTCCAATGGGTGGTCTCAATACAGAGGTTCCACAAAGATGCTATTTGACTTTACAAATAGCACCCCTGAATAGCACCCTTGAAATCGCGTATGTATGTTATAATGGGTAGAAAAGCCTACAGCATCATGTTTCTCCACATGCCCAACGCCCCAGTACCCCAGGTGTGTGGGGTGGGTGTGTACAGAGAAGGGGGGGTGCAATTGACAAGTATATAAGGACCTCACTCCAGTCCCTCATCCCCCCATCCCACCCTCCCTCACCCCTTTCCCTGTGCTACGTCACATAAGTGCTAAATATTGTCCTACTTTTTCTCCTTCTGGCTGTTCTTCTTGGCGATCTCCTTCACCAGGTCCTGGCTCAACAGCGGGTTCCGGTTCATGACGTCACTTCCGCTTCCTGCAGCTTAAACTGTCTATGTCCTCATTATTGGACATGCGTGTTTCTAAGCGTAAAGTGCTTAGTATAACCTTCAGTGGTCAGTTGTATAATCTACACGCATATATAGTTCTTATAGAAGCCATTTGAGTCTTTGTATAAGTGTGTTTTAGATACTGTGAGTTATGATTGAGCACCTATATATCACAGTGCTTTAGTTATGCCTTCTCTCACAAGGCAATTCGGCATTGCACCACTTGATGGTCAATGAGAAAATGAGAAGGTGTTGCCGCTATCTCTTGCCTTAGACAGCATTTATTATTCAGGTTTGTATTGTCACCCTGTATATGTATTTATCCTGTAATATGACAGATCTGCTTATTATTCATTTTTCTGAATTCACCTGTCAGAATTAGCTGGGACTGTATGACGTCACGATGATGACGTCATGATGACGATATGTAGGTAAAGTCTATATAGGTGAAGAGTCCTAGCGCCAGATACTGACTACCAATCATATCCCTTATATAGGTCACATGATCATTCATGTATGACATACGGGTTCTGCTCCACCTAGCGTGTCTGTTCTACCTTGCCTACCACTGACTTACTGGTTCCTGGTCAGCGTCTGTCCTGCTCCTACTTTTGTATCTGTATATCTGTATATGTACAGGTACTATCCTGTTTTCTCCAGAATTATTCTAGATTATGTGTCATAGCTTGTCCTTGTTCCTTTTATACTCTCATCTTTTAACCTGCACCATAACCTATGTACATTGAGAAATACTATATTGAAATCACTCCAGATTCGCCTTACTCTCACTTTTCTATCCCTCCTCCTGCTTTTGTTTCCTTTCCGCTATATCCCTATTCCGCTATTTCGTTCCCTTCACTCTCACTCTGAGAGTCACCAGGCCGTCATCAGGTTGTCTAGTTTACCCTAACACCAGGGGTAGTATACTACCATCTATTCCCTTGTGACATGTTACCAGGCTCGGTTTAGTATTGCTAGTATCGCCTGGGAATGTGAGGTGGGCACTTGCTCTAAAGTTATAGATCTGGCTCATTGATAATGAGTGGCATGCTGCATGGAGGTTTGAACCCAAGTGCAGCTGTAGTTTCACCTCATCCCTTTCAGTACCTCCTAATGGTTGAACTTGCCCTGGTTGGACTGGTTCTGGTAGAAAAGAGCTTGCCAGGCTGGTTTAAAAAGAGCTTGCCAGGTGTTTGTGCCTCGGTTGTATACTTCTATTGCCTTGTTCTTGTGCTCACTTTAGCTCGTATAACTCTTTCAGTAGCTCCTGGGGTAGTGAACTAGTACCTTTTCCTCTGTGATACTTGCCAAGCTTACGATAATTCACCTCCACATGTCAGACTGCAGTGGTCCAAAGTGCAATGTTCCAGATGAAGACGATAAGGCATTCCCCTGCTGTGATTGAACTGACGTCTGGGAAACATACATCACCATGTATCAATATCCACCTGTGCCGTCTGATATTTTGGAGATTTTATTTCCACTGGGTTAGCATTATCCCAGTTGCCTGGGTTCTTCTAATGCGGCCAATTTACACAGAATAAAGCAAAAATTACATGTATATATATTGAGAAGTACCTTTAGTAGTAACAGTTTAAATGTGCTAATCATTGAGTGACGTACTCGCTGATTCACTGAGTACAGTGTTAATGGTTATAGAACAGCGAACAGTGGATCTTAAGTTTGGGAGAGTCACTAAATCAGAGATATCTTCCCCAGAGTGATACTATTATTAGTATGGGCTATCCTCCATAATATAACTAAATAGATTTCTGCTGAAATACACACAGCTTGTGCTTTCCTAAGGTGATTATTTGTGTGTGAAGGAGAGATATGGAACGCCTCCTTGCTGTCCTGAGTGCTTCCCTGAAGTGCTGACACTTCCCTTAGATGCTCTGTAACAATCTGTGCTTGTCTGAAGTGCTGACACTTCCCTTAGATGCTCTGTAACAAGCCGTGATTGTCTGAAGATATAACCTCTCCAGGTAAACCTTTAGCAATGGTTCCATATATGTCACCTCTATTATTCCCTCAATTCATTCAATTTAGTTCCAACGAGTTCCATGTATTTTCCATGAAAGATAAACAGGTCAAAGACTCCAACTTTTCTCCGAAGTTTGAAATATCCAAAGTTTACCAATTCACCATAGTCGAAATGATAGGAATATAAAATCTGGCAGCAGTCAAGTTGTATATTGAATCAAACAATACTTGGCTGTATTAGATACACTTCACTGCTATATATTTCCCCTGTTTATACCTGTTTACATGCGTTTATACCTCCATTGGTGCCTATATCTACTATAGAATCCCTGTCACTCTGTCCTCAGCTGCTGTTGCTGTTCCTCCTGTTGCTGCTCCTCCACGGGTCACCATGGAGAGACTACCACTACTACCTCCTCCAGTGTACTCATGTCTCCAGGAGGCTATGTGTGTGTTGTATTAATAATAACATCATTCACCCCCTCCCCCCTCCTCCAGCACTCCCCCCTCCCTCCTCCAGTCACCATATCTCTTCCTGCTTCTCCTACTGCTAGCATGGGTCACACCTCTACAGTCAGTTTCAACCATCACTGATACAAGTTAATCCACTCTAATCTAGAAATCATGTTATAGTATGGAACCCCGTAATAAAAACCCCTTACTCTTCCAGGTTTTAGTGAACAAATTTAATGAATAAATTAATAGTATTTTTATAAGAAAAAGTAAAGTTTAGTCCAAAGTAAGCATATATTAGTGTTTACCATCCATATCATAGGATAATTACGATGGCGGATATGAATAAAAAGTTTCTCAAAGTGCTATTTTCATTTTAATCATAACTTTGATTTATATTATCATAAAAATATAACTATGAATTTATTAGATGAATTAATTGATTTAAACCATACTACACATGGATAATCCATGTGTAGTTTGATATAAACAAATCCAAGGATAGTTATTTTCAACACACAATATATTAACTAATGCACAATTAGCCTTATAGAATAATATTATTGTATCAACTACACCTGTATAAACGGCTACCATTGGTGGTATCTTTATCAAACACGCTGGTGACAGAAGCTATTGTAAGAGACTGTAGTGGAGTAGGTGGGAGGGGGTTACAGGAGCAGGTGCTGAGTCACTCACTGGCAGGCAGGAATGAGTGATATAGTAATAGTCCGTTAACTCTCACATACAAGGGTCTGGGTTCTAATCTGGGCTCACTCCTGCCTATATTACTTCCCATAACCAACTCTGACCTGTATACATTCTAATAATCCATTTAATCAAACATTCAATTATTAATTGGATTCTATTGGTGCTGTTGTTGGTTTCTTCCAGCAATAACTGGTTCAAAAAGATCAATAATATGAAATATTGACAGCACTGCCACCCATTATCAATGTGAATATTGATGTTACAATGCAGTAATAGTCGCCACACTGTAGGCAGTCAGTTACAGACTGATATAAATAATTAATAATCTTCCTCTGACTCTTGGCTTTAGAGTATGAATCCAAGCAGTAGTTAGCACACAATTAGAATATCCTCAGTTGGGTAGTGGATAATCTTGCAGATTAATCCTTTTATGATTAAAATGGGTTTCCATGGTAATTAGAATAACCTTTTGTTTCTGATGTTTCTAGATGGTAGATGGTAGGCAGTGTGGAATATCAAGAAGACATAGTTTTGTACGTGGATAAGTTGTTAAGTAGACAGGTATGTTCTAAGGTAGGCTGGGATGGCCTAAGGTAGGCAGGTATGTCCTAAGGTAGGCTGATATAGCCTAAGGTAGGCAGGTATGTCCTAAGGTAGGCTGATATAGCCTAAGGTAGGCAGGTATGTCCTAAGGTAGGCTGGTATAGCTTAAGGTAGGCTAAGTTAGGCTGGTATGTCCTAAGGTAGGCTGATATAGCCTAAGGTAGGCTGGTATGTCCTAAGGTAGGCTGGTATGTCCTAAGGTAGGCTGGTATGTCCTAAGGTAGGTTAATGTAGGTTAAGGTAGGCAGGTATGTCCTAAGGTAGGCTAAGTTAGGCTGGTATGTCCTAAGGTAGGCTAAGTTAGGCTGGTATGTCCTAAGGTAGGCTGGTATGTCCTAAGGTAGGCTGGTATGTCCTAAGGTAGGTTAATGTAGGTTAAGGTAGGCAGGTATGTCCTAAGGTAGGCTAAGTTAGGCTGGTATGTCCTAAGGTAGGCTGGTATGTCCTAAGGTAGGCTGGTATGTCCTAAGGTAGGTTAATGTAGGTTAAGGTAGGCAGGTATGTCCTAAGGTAGGCTAAGTTAGGCTGGTATGTCCTAAGGTAGGCTGGTATGTCCTAAGGTAGGCTGGTATGTCCTAAGGTAGGTTAATGTAGGTTAAGGTAGGCAGGTATGTCCTAAGGTAGGCTAAGGTAGGCTGGTATGTCCTAAGGTAGGCTGATATAGCCTAAGGTAGGCTGGGATGGCCTAAGGTAGGCTGGTATAGCCTAAGGTAGGCTGGTATGTCCTAAGGTAGGCTAAGTTAGGCTGGTATGTCCTAAGGTAGGCTGGTATGTCCTAAGGTAGGCTGGTATAGCCTAAGGTAGGCTAAGGTAGGCTGGTATGTCCTAAGGTAGGTTAAGGTAGGCTGGTATGTCCTAAGGTAGGCTAAGGTAGGCTGGTATGTCCTAAGGTAGGCTAAGGTAGGCTGGTATGTCCTAAGGTAGGTTAAGGTAGGCTGGTATGTCCTAAGGTAGGCTAAGGTAGGCTGGTATGTCCTAAGGTAGGCTAAGGTAGGCTGGTATGTCCTAAGGTAGGCTAAGGTAGGCTGGTATGTCCTAAGGTAGGCTAAGGTAGGCTGGTATGTCCTAAGGTAGGTTAAGGTAGGCTGGTATAGCCTAAGGTAGGCAGGTATGTCCTAAGGTAGGCTGGTATAGCCTAAGGTAGGCTGGTA
The DNA here is from genome assembly GCA_942159475.1 of Sthenelais limicola. Classification (NCBI taxonomy): domain Eukaryota; kingdom Metazoa; phylum Annelida; class Polychaeta; order Phyllodocida; family Sigalionidae; genus Sthenelais; species Sthenelais limicola. The sequence goes on along the minus strand of OW804096.1, from coordinate 20,683,102 downwards.
TAGCCTAAGGAAGGCTAAGGTAGGCTTGTATATCCTAAGGTAGGCTGGTATGTCCTAAGGTAGGTTAAGGTAGGCAGGTATGTCCTAAGGTAGGCTGGTATGTCCTACGGTAGGCTAAGGTAGGCTGGTATGAACAGTAAGGTATGAGTAGTAGTCAGAAATTGACGCTTTAAACTGGCGGGAAACTATCAGACGACATTTGGTACAAGCTGTACCATAACCCTATTGGTGCTGGTAGATCTGTTACTATGGCAACTTGTCCTTCTCCTCCTCCTCTTCCATCATGGCGGAGAGTGAGAGAAGAAGAAGCTGGTATGTCTCATATAAGGCACTCAGTGAGGTCACATTGATCTGACCTTTGATCGCACCAATTTGATAAAACTGTTATTGTATATGCTCAGGGGGCGCTCATTCTTTACTTTATTAAGTTTTTTCGTTATATTTCATTACTGCATTGCCAATTAAATCAGCCAATAACTTCATTTTCCAGTTGGCAATCAGATTCATGATACTGTAGAGTGAAAAGATTTCTCTAGAAAAATGAAAAATGTTTTACGCCTTCCATCCACCTGGATGCTATAGTTCTTTTTCACTGTTATCTTATTTTTTGAAAAAAAGACTTATTTAAACTGCGTTTACTTTGTTCTTGATCGCGGTCTTGGTCTGATGTTCATAGATAAATATTTAGGAACTAACACTGTCATTTACATCCATCCATAAATTAAGAACTTAAGTGGTTAAAAAAACAAAATACTTGAGGGATTCCTTGGTTTACTTCCATAAACATTGACAAATCATAAAAATGCACTAAACTTTGTGAAATTGGTAAATTACATTCGGAGTACTTACTTGTTTGGCAATCCACCTATTCCAAATTGTACTAAAACTAGGGCTACAGGCAACACACTGCGTTATGAAACAAATATTTACCCTCCAATTGTTACCAATAAACATTTAAAACCAAACAAACATTATAGATCTATCATAACCATTCACAAGGTTGGCTGTTATTCCAATAGCACAACATGCCTCAACCAATTCACTCTGATTATTTCACGCTCACGGGTAAGAAATATTAGCTTCTTTTCCTCTTGTTATACTGTATAATTTACCTCAGGACTATTACCTCCTCTTAATCTCCCACTGGGGTCACACTCTTAGATAGTGATTATCCCCTGGAGCTTTGTTTTTAAATATGTATCAAACTCCAATCTGATTGTTTATAATTGTTTGAAATGTACATCGTCATATTTCATTTACGCAATGCTATACCTAGCCATCAATTCCAACTTAACTATCTGTAATTAGCATATATGTTTTAGTTTTTTTTCTCTCTCAATTACTCTATGTTACCCGAAGCTGGGTGCATTGGAAAAACCCAGATAACTCGGAAATGTTTCCCCAGTGGAAATAAAATCTTCAAGAAAGAAAGAAATATCATTCTTCACTTGAGATGCTATTAATATTTCGGGCGTCACAGGACCAGTTGTGGGATAATGAACACCAGTATTGTTATCTCTGCCAATACAAACATGGCGTAACAGCGCGTGGCAGCCCATATTTAATGTTCTCTCCGCCAATATTGAACTTCGATTTGTGATCGCTTTACTCAATCTCTTTATCCGCATCAGGAAATGGGCAGTACACAGATTTAGTGCTTAGTTATAGATCTACACAGTGTAGCAGTGTATTGGAACCATCATAAAAGTAATAAGTGGTAGTATACTACCCATTATACCACGATCAGGGATTGTACACACTGCAAATGAGTGGATACATGCTAGGCAGTTGGATCCTGAGTTTATGGTCCAAAGTTTTCTCTAAGGACGAGGCGAAGCCGAGGCTTGTTTCCGGCAGGCTTAGAGAAAACTTTGGACGTAAAGTTTTCTCTAAGGACGAGGCGAAGCCGAGGCTTGTTTCCGGCAGGCTTAGAGAAAACTTTGGACCATAAACAAAGGATCTAATGGCTTTGGTCCCCGTTGGTTGGGCTGTTACTATCACTTTAGTCAGTTAGTATCAGTTTCCCCGAAAATATAAATTCTAAATTCGCCTTAGAACTTGTACATATTAGGAGTCGTCCCTGTATCATGTTTACCAAATAGGCCTATGTTGTGCGGACCAACATTGTATAGTGTTGAATGAATCTACGTGCGAAAATATGACCCTTTTTTTTAGCCTACCTCTAAGAAGCATTCTTATTGGTTGACGTTAGGCTTGCTAATGAGGTCACGCCTATTTGTGATGTCATATGCCGTCTGTGTCATCGTTGATTAGCCAATCAGTTATAGGCTTGTCTAGCGCTTTGGTATTAAAAATCAAGATGGCGGGTCATTGGAGCGAAGTGAGGTAAATAAATAGTGTGTTTATTCATTTTATTTTATAATATGAGATCTTGGTATGAAAATAGGATGTAACTCAGTTAGTTTCTGACTTACTGTATATGATGCCCAACCTCTTTACATCCTGTCATAGGATTTAATGGAGGAACAGCTATAGAGGCTGAACTAAACAGCCTGGTAAGACATCAATGGTAGTATACTACCCCACAGTGAGTGTAAGACCAGCTATAGGAACTGTACTAATCAGCCTAGTAAAACATTATACAATCGATGGTAGTATACTGCCCCAACAGTAAGTGGAAGACCAGCTATAGGAGCTGCAATTTTAAAGATGCATTATCAGCTGTGCAAGATCCTGAAATGAAATGACTATCCTTGAGATAAACACATTAAAGTTATCATATGTCCTGGAGAAACGTTTCAAATGACGAAAAACTGATTAAATTTGGCATCTATTTTTGCTCTGCATATCACTGCATCAGTATGCTGTAATAGTGCAATGAAGACAGGAGGGGTATTGGGGAACCCATGGTCACATGTATGCCTGCGCAGGGTTTATTTACATACATCTTTAGATGACTGGACCTCAAACTAATGACTTCTGCACCGCTAAGATTATGATACTAGATTTTCAGTATAATTTGTTGTTCAGGTTATAATTGGTTGTCTTTTGAATTCTGGATGGGCTTCTCTGAGGCTAAGTTCTTACGGTGGTGTAATTTTAAATATGGTTAAACAATGTGACAGTCTCTGCGATTTCCAGTCTTACTGCCCTGGCAGCGAAGACTGGAAATCGCAGAGACTGTCACCAATGTTTATTTCAATGTCACCCATATCACAATTTAGGTCCTGATGGCAAAATAATGAAATAAAGATGATAAAGTTAAAAATATGCTTTCCAGCATAGAGTTGTATGCATCAGATTTCTAAAGGTAATGGTAGTACCAAACATAGCCAAACTGTTCATCAGACAAACAGAATTCCACAAAACGTCACACAGCATATATATATGGTGTGCCCTCATTTCCAATATATGACGTATGCTAAAAAGAGAGAAATCCCTGTAAAATCTTTGGTTGAGAGACAATCCAATGCCCATCCATTTGGTGCGCACCGATTGAATAATGCACCACTTTTTGGTTATATACATGCTTTTAATGGGTTCGGAATTTTTAGATATTCAGGGACCGGTTTGGGTTCATCATATACTTGGTGTATGTGGCAAAAAGAAAAAATGCGCAGATTTGCGCATGCATATAGCTGAGAGTGCATTTTTAAAGCATCATGCAACAATATATGGTAGTAGTATACTACCCAAGGGGTTAGTTGAAGGAGTTATAGAGGATGAAATAAAAAGCCTAGTAAAACATCATACAACAATATATGGTAGTTGTATAGCACCCAATGGGTTAGTTGAAGGAGTTATAGGAGCTTAACTAAACAGCCTAGTAAAACATCATACAACAATAGATGGTAGTATACTACCCAGGGGTTAGTGGAAGACCAGCAATAGGAGCTTAACTAATCAGCCTGGTGAAACATCATACAACAATAGATGGTAGTATACTACCCCAGGAGTTAGTGGAAGACCAGCTATAGGAACTGAACTAAACAGCCTGGTGAAACATCATACAACAATAGATGGTAGTATACTACCCCAGGAGTTAGTGGAATACCAGCTATAGGAGCTGAACTAAACAGCATAGTAAAACATTATACAACAATAGATGGTAGTTTACCATCGCCAGAGTCTGCGCTTGGCCTGTTTTTCTTCATCCTCATCCTCTTCGTCTTCGTCCTCTTCCTGTGTTCCTTTTGCTCTCTTTGATCTTGTACTTTCCAAATGCTGTGTCATAGAGGCACATACACCAGGCCTGTGCTCCACCAGTGATAGGTACGAAGAAATAGAGAACTTGTGATTGATGATTCCGTAGTTTATTGATGAATGCAGTATGTGAAGTGATGAACATGGGTACATGTGAAGCTTGTATACTGTGTATGTGTACAATGTACATGTAACGTTTTGGAATGTTCTACAGGGATCTGGGTCCGTCATGTGGATCCTTCTAGATGGAAAGATCCACATGGTAGATGATGCAATGTATATGAATGTTCTGGATCCCTGATGATGTAAAGTACCTGAAGGTTCTAGATAATGCTAGGATGAAGGTACCCATGAGGTTGCACGATATGTATACTAAAGAATTAATTAACTGTTACTATTATCATTTTATTATACCTTAGGGGGAGTTGCTATGATACGCCCATAGGCTTAAGCACTGAGCGTCATATCAAAGAGAGCAGGTAATACGGCGGCCGTATTACCCGCTCCCCGTCGTATTACCCGCACGTAATGAACAAAATAGTCCCGATCGTATTTTTTTCTATTTAAATAATTCCTTCTGCACAAAAAATACACATAATATTAATCGACCATAGATAAAGGAAAATAAACCAGTAACTTATTTTCTCTATTTAGTTTATGTTATAATCAATCATAGGTGTAGGTAGAAACTAACCATCGCCGAAGGCGCTTGTGAGAGCAGACAACTGTCAACAAAATGGTCAGTAGACCTAGATCAGTGTGCTTAATTACGGTACCGAAGGTTTCATGAAAAATTCTGATCAAATAAAGGAAATACACTAAAATCCTTCCATGTTTATCAAAGCCTAACCTTTACCGAAGCATTACTTGTATTTCAAAACGATTTAAAGCTGTGAAAAGGATTATAGCCACATTCATTCGAAAACACAGCCTGCTGACAACAAAATGATCAGTGTTGAATACCGTATAGATCAGCGTGCATAGCCTAAGTGTCAACGCAGGGAGAGCGATAAAATATCAATCAAATAAAATAATAAACTAAAATCCTTTCATGTCGGCTAAGTGTAGGTTCCCGATACAATTATATCATCAATAAAGTTGTTATATTTTGTTTATTTTGACTTAGCTTTGAATCAGCATCTTGAATAATCCATTTGCATCAACTGACTGTGATCGATGCTGACCGACAAAAACAGTGTCACCCGGCAAGTTTTAGATACGAAAAGTACAGGAATTTGAATATCAAACTGAACGACATTTATCTTATTAAGTATTTTAAATCATATTGATGTGTTAGTAATAGTTAAATACTGAAAATTAAGTGAAATAACGATTCAAAATAGAACTATATTCTGCAGGACATCTCACACCCTGGCAGATCAAGCGCGCATTGATATGTAACGATCCGGAAGTAGAAACAAGTTCAGGTGGGAGGGGCTGTGTAAGTGCATGTTTAGCCATTGATTTTCATCAAATTCCAATCATTTTACAGCTAAAATGTCAGAAAACGTATCATACCAACCTCTATTAAGGTGATAATGAATGCAAAAGTGCCCTCCGGTTGATCTAGCGTACCATATATTCCTTGGGCTCATGCGATCCCATTTGTTCACTAAATACGCCTGCGGGAAATATGGGACGACAGATCGTCCCTGGGTCACTTTTGCCTATATAATCATTCATATTCATAAACATATTAATTAGGTTATGCCTTGTTACATATTCATACAAGGTCGGATATGACAAGTTGAAGGACCTGAACTGAACTAAACAGCCTGGTAAACATCATGTAACAATAGATGGTAGTATACTACCCCAGGACTTAGTGGAAGACCAGCTATAAGAGCTGAAGTAAACAGCCTGGTGAAACATCATACAACAATAAATGGTAGTATACTACCCCATGACTTAGTGGAATACCAGCTATAGAAGCTGAACTAAACAGCCTGTTAAACGTCATGCAATAATAGATATTAGTAGTAGTATACTACCCCATGTGTTAGTGGAAAACAAGCTATAGGAGCTGAGCTATACAGCCTGGTAAACATCATGCAACAATAGATGGTAGTATACTACTCCATGTGTTAGTGGAACACAAGCTACTACCATGTGTTGGTGGAACACAAGCTATAGGAACTGAAATAAACAGCCTTGTATAATACCATACAACAATAGATGGTAGTATACTACCCCAGGATTGGAAGACAAGCTATTCGTACACTCAGACACTTATAATTCCTCTAAAAACGTCCACTCTTCACTAGATCAGTCTATAATACTTCAGCCTGTTGTACACAGATCTATATTCATATAATGGATCGCATTGATTCCCATTGATCTGCTATAAAAGCTGCTCCCTCATCCACCATTGCTAAAACACCATTCAATTCAAAGTGTTTTAATTTAGGAGACCTGCATCTGAAAGTTAATTCCAGGACTTCCAGCAGGTTCCTATTGAAATGTGGTTTCTATTATTACCCCAAAAATGGAATCACGGGTTATCTTTCTAGATGTCTACACTAGTGGTGTTTGGTTGAGGGGAGAAGTGGTTTGTAGTAAGAAAACGGTAAACATCATCGATCATCGATAGGGTAGTTTAATACATTTAATACTTTCATTGGTAGTGGAGAAAAAATACAACAATGTAAAACAATAATAAGGATGGCAATAAAATGGTGATCATCAGCTATCATCAGTAAGGAAGTAAATAATACTCCACGGTGAAGTGTGTATCACATAACATTTGTATGTAGAGGCGCGTGGTACATACCGGATGGTACATTGTTTTGTACCACATGGGCAGGGCCTATCGATGTGCAAAATCAACTCATCTGATTGGTTCCCATCTACCTAAATGTACTCAGGCCATGCCCTCTAACAACAATGGTAGCATATAATGATCCCCACAATTATGATGATATAGGAATATAGGAAATAAAAATAAATCTGACTATGTTCAAGGAAAGATGATTTACCTCAAATCCCCTTTCTATAAGGCCCATAACAAAACAATAGAAACCCCTCCCCACCCTCAACCTCAACCCTCAAAATGTGAAAGCTACAAAAAATCGTATATATATATAGAATGCCTTTATTATGGAACGCCCTGCTACAACAACCTAGAGATATAAAAACAAGAGAAGCTTTTAGAAAGTGATTAAAAAATGTATATCCTAAGGAGAATGACGGTTTTCTTAAATCTGAGGAGGTTTTAACCTGTAATACGCCTTTATAACGGGCATTTTGACTGCAATGAAATCCTGTTTAAGTCAATTACGACAATCTGAATAATGTATGAATGTATGGGAGGGGGGAAGTAAGTAGGCACGTAAGTCCTACCACTAAGACCGAAATATCGGTAAATTAATGAATGTAGGGAAGGGGGGACGATATTACTGTTTCTTGTTCACTGTTTATACAACCTTGTCTAATTGTCAGCTACGAATAATATAAAAATTTGTCGGTCCAACCAGTACAGGATAGGACAGTTCAAGACGGGATGAGTTGATTAATCACCTCATTTACTCACCAGAACCCTACCAGTATAGGACAGGATTCTTTTACACTATTTTCTTTAATTGTTGTGGTAAATCTTGTTTACTTAGAATATCGATGAACCCAGTACAGGGCTAATATTGAAGGTGCTTTAAGGTACCATGGTAATTATATTGGTTAAACAAAAATAGTTATTTTTCATTCAAAGAGATAGTCATGTCTGTGCATGGTGTATGTAGGAACATCAGATCAACATCGACCAGGTTAATAAGAAACAAGTCTGCTGTGTCAAGACCATCCAAGAGCACAAGCACAAGTTACGAACAAAAGATGATAGACAATAATAAATATATTAAAAATGAATTTGAGGCGATTTCAACAACCCTCAAAACAAGAACTATGCATTACGAACAATAATAATCATCACCGTGGAAAGGACAAACCAAAGACAATTTGTTTAAAATAACACAGAGACACATAATTTTTCTTCAATGCTATAAAATAGCTGTGATACTACATTGTAATTTTAATTGTTTATTTAAGGGTTACCAGGAAGATCTCCATTGGAGAGGGATCAATGGCCCTTTTCTTTATTGTCATTGTATATGCTGATATGGAATAAAAGTTGTATAATAATAATATTATATGATATAAACATTGTAGTTCAGGAGTTAGAGCTGGCCTATCCAGCGCATTATATTGAGAAGACAGCATTATCTTATAACTTATTTCTCATGGACATTTCATATTTCTATTCAATTGTGTTCACATTGTCAGAACTTTTATCCTGACTGTACATTATATGTGATCTTGAGAAAGTCGAACCCTGTCCTATCTTAAAGTTGCTTCATCTAAACCCAGGTGAGTAAAACTGTAGAAATAAAGGTTTAAAAAATCGACAACAAATGGTAAAACAGATGCAAAGATTGGCCAGATTCGTCCTCAAAATACTGTATTACAACCCTTTCTGCTTATTTAACAGAACATTTGTAAAACATTTTATATTAAGATATATCACCCAGGACGGGTGGACAGAACTCTACAGATAAGTAAAACAGTTTGTAAAACAACAAATTCCGAGAAAGTGTGGGACAACCCCTATTTTCTACCCAAGACACCCCTTTTTTCTACCCCTTTTCGTAGAAAATGATACTATGTAACCTTGTTACATCCTATCTCAGTACCTGGGGGGAGGAGGTGAAATTGTAACTGCTCCCAGGTTTGAAGCTGTAAAGGCCTAAATCCACTGTCGCCCAAAAACGTTGATTGACTATACAAAATTCGAACAAGTGTTTAATATTTTTTTAATTTGGCGACATGCATTAATGACGAGGCGACTTTACACATATTGAACGATTCAGAATGAGTTCAAACATGCAAGTCGCCGCTACAAATCGGTATCCACTAGCGATTTATCTTTGGCTACATGGTGGTGACGCCAATCTTTCACAACTTAACTGAAACTATTCCAGTCACCTAAACAATTCCAACTACTTGGCGAATATCAATTTTGCTACTTATGGCTCATTTTCTTGAAAGACATATAATATAAGAAGTGTATTCCTCTAGCTGTGGCCGAGTCCACAACTGTGTAATCCTCCACACAACCATACTCACATACCAACACTAAATATATCTCATAGAAAAATATTTAAACTCCAAATATTTAAACACACGTAAATAGTACCGTGTGACAAGTAACAATGAGTTCACAGTGTGTAGAGTAATATGTGATGTGTTTCAGGAAAATGAGTCATAAGTCGCAAAATTGATATTTTTCAAAGTGTGTTTTTCACAAGATCACATTATTGGTATGTTCTGATTTTTGGAGAGTTTGTCACTTATAGTTATGTCAATCGATGTATCAAATTCAGGACAATCTATCAAATATGACCCTTTGGTTTTAAAGGTCCTCATATGGACTACATTTAGTTACTTTACTGTTTAGTGACCCCCAGAAATATTGGAAATTTGTTTTTTCAAAAACGAAAATATCAAATTTAAAATCTAGAAATACTTATTATTTAATTTGACTGTTTACTATCATTGGAATCGGCTTGATTTCATCTTTTCAAATATAATGGAATCTCAAAATCAGTTTTTTGCGACTTATGACTCAATTTCCTGAAATACATCACATATTAGTTTTCAACTCATTCCAGCTTTGGGAACGTGAACGTTACTCCTAAGCAATTAGAGAGAATAAACAACCTCTGGGTTAGCTGTTGGTCTTGGCTTTGGAGTCTACACCACACCTCCATATATGGGTAAATACAACATCAATGTCCCGATGGAGGGATCAAGACACGTCCTGAAAAGGTTCTGAGATGATAAGATAAGAATGAACCCTTTGTATCAGACAGGGATACAGTTTGGATCAACCAAACTGTATCTTACAAACACACGTGTAATAAATAGATTGGACGAGATTACTGTACAATTGAGTCCAATAAATATGCTATTACTAGCACTGAGTTTCATTCACTATTTATTATATTCCCCTTGCATAGACAAATATTGTAATGTAGATTTATTTGTGGTTTTGAACCATCATAAAGTATGTAAAAGCTAAAAGTAAATCCAATGTGAGTTTTTATTGTATGCGTACAATACAAGTATTTGTATTGCACCCCATATATCACACCTCTGAAGTGGAATACATGTAATAATAGTAAATACTTAACCCCTTCATGACGAGGCGCCCAGTTGCACACAAGTGCACCAATACACAGGGCAGTATCAACATTAGCTCTCCACAGGGCACTGCAGCATTTGTTCTTGTAGTCTATGGTGCTTCAGGGAGAAAAGTAACAAGTCTAGTAAGGATTAGATCTTGATGTTACCGTAAAGTCTAGCCTAGGGTTTGTTTCTAAATCTAACAGCCACTGAGTATTTACGGTAACCGAGGTCTCTAATCCTTTTAGACAGACTGCTGGCACAAGTTTCCAATGTCTACAACCAATGTGTAGGCTTTCCCCAACAAACAGTTTCAGTCTGGTTCCCGGGATCTCTGGGTCTCTTTAGTTGAATAATAGTTCTCTAACATCCGACAGATGCATTCATTAAACAAACATATAACACTGGGGGAGAACCCGGTGGAAAACACACCCTTGTATGAACACTTAAAAAGACTAAAAACCTAAGACTACGGCAGCCTCACAATAACTAAACCAATGCACATGAGTCAAGTGGAATCTTCCTGCTGACCATGACATACCACCCACACAATCTATCTATCGGTCCTGGGTAAGACCATAAAGTTCCTTTCTGTCTCTTTTCTCTGTCTCTCTCCCTTCCTCTCTGTCTCTATTTCCTGGGTAAGACCATAAAGTGCCTTTCTGTCCCTTTCTCTGTCTCTCTCTCCCTTCTTCTCTATCTCTATTTCCTGGGTATGATCATAAACTGCCTCCCTCTCAGCTCTCCCGCCCTTGATATAACCATATTAAATGTGTTGATAAGGGCGTAAAGCAACCAATCTCACTCATCACAATCTATCTATTGTGAAAGACCATGGTGGACCATAACTGATTCTCCGTCAGCCCATATCACATCATGTCAATAGCCTCAATTGTATTGTCATATGTTTAAGTTGTTTGATATCACTGGTCTGAGGATAGGCTGTATATAAATTCTAAATTAGAAATGAATATATCATACATTTGAAATGCAGTGGATCTTATGTCCTTTTAATCAAAACATTGAAATTGATCCCTTTGTATTAACATTAAATATGCAAATTATGTGACTCATGAATATAAACAACCTTATCGTTGTACGCTGTATGTATATATATACATGCTGTATCCGCTATCTATAGCTATATAGGTCTACACTATGCTCCACTTAACCTCAGTAAGAGAGGAAATGAACAGTTTGGGTTAATCAAAACCTCAGCTGAAGGGAACTATCAATATTTTTAAGTAAGAACACCGCAAGTAAATACCACCGTTTCCACTTAGTATCCTCAGCTGTAAAAGAGGTAAGAAAGGACTATTTCCTGTTAAGACCAACATACATGTATACTTCCGGTTAGAGGCTGATTCTTAGTCACCAAAATGTAACTATTGATAACACAATTAACCCTTGAAATACAATTAAATAAAGTTCAGATTCAGAAAGACCAACATTTTCTTCCACTGGGTATGTGTAATTAGTGTGGGAACAAATGTTAGTAACAATGGAAAACAACAACGCAATCTGGCGGCAGTCACTAATGCTAGGGCTACACCAAGGTTTTCGTCCTTGCGGCCGTTACGGCTCTCTAATCCGGCACCTTTGGTTTACCATCAGCCGTAAGGTGAAGACCGGACGGGCCTTAATGAAAAAAATCTCTTGGTGAAGTTACACCTCATGGAAGGGAGCATGTGTGGAGGAGTAGTGTCGAAATGGCCGTATTACAAACGTTCAGTTTAGCGCACCCACCCAAGCCATGGCGAGATTCTACCAATCTAGTTGATGGAGGAACGCAACTGAAAAACATCCTGCGTTTCAGAGGATGGTGTAACCAAAAGCTCTGGTAAAAAAAAGTTCAGGCTAAGCAGAACACAGTGTATGTGAGATGCTATTGATATCATAACATTTGTTATTAGTAACGATTAATTTGTGTACATGATGAGTTGATTGAGTGACTCTAGGTGACCTACATGTGTGGAGCGGCTCTACCATATGAGACTTACATGTCATGAAGAGACCAATATTCTTCCTCGATTTCCTTACTTTGTAAAGAAAATGGATACGGATGAACAACCGGGTGGGACAGTCAGTACATGGAAACCTCTTACTCAGCTGTCAGTATGGGTCAGATCGTAAGATAATGTACAATGGGCAGCTAGACACATTTAGTAAATTCTTTTAATTCAAGCTGTAAGAATTATAAATACTATAGGTATATTTGAGTATATTTGCTATTGCGCTAATTCAAACTAACCATGTGTTCTGTTATGTTGAACGGTATTTTAAAGTATCTTACTTAAATTTGGGTTATTTCAGAGGATTTGTGTAGGTGAATTGTACATTTTCTGACAACCTGACCCTTATACCTGTTTATAAAGCTAATTAACCATTAATTGGTTATTGCATTTCCATATACTTTGTTTTCGGTGCTATTGGCTTAATTACTTCCAACTATTGATTTAAAACTTGTAGATTCAAATAGTGGTGTTACTCTGTAGTTAAACAGTTGAGAGAGGGTGTAAACGAGTCTGGCTGCCTCACAGTGTATGGCAATCTACTGACAGTGGTTCCACCTGGTGGGTAGACGTCGCAGTATCTTTAGTTTGTATAAACTCCTCCATCCCATACATGTCGCTACAGTATGTGAGTACATAGAGGGTAACTGGGACCTGTTGCACAAGCTAAACAAAGGATACTTGAGAGAGTAACTGGGACCTGTTGTACAAGCTAAACAAAGGATACCTGTGTGTGTGAATAGGGGATTTGCATCTCTCACTGCGCATGTCTGTTACAGCGCATGCTGGGATAGATTCTGATGAAATCTGACATACAAATATTTAGCAAAATTGTTATCCAAAATTGCAAGAATGTTTTCAACAATATCACAGCTTTTTATAAATGACCAATAAAAACCAAATGCATGATGGGAAAGATGGAGGCTTGTTCTATGGAAATATGAATAACAGTAGGATATTGACATTTGATCATTGACAAATTTTCCTGATTATAGTCTGAGATACCCTCCAGATGTACAGTCGCGCTGTACTCCTCGACTAAATACTCTTTAGCTATTTACGTACTTATATTTTATCATATCTCTAAGTCATCTAGTCTAGTTTTACTCTTATATTCAAAATTATGGTAACAGCCGGGAGAAATGTACTCTAGTTAGTTCATAAAGGTATGTCGACCCTTTTGTATATTTATACTACTCGTTTGGTACTCCTTTGTACTCACCGAAAAAACAAATAAAAAACATCTCATCTTATCTTATCTTATCTTACACCCTTCAGGAAATTCCTTTAATTAGCTTGAGCAACAGGCTCAAAATATCCTCAAATCGCGGACAAGCTTTTGGGCAGATATCACATAATTCTTTCCTCTATTAAAAAGTATTTCTGGACTTGAAACAGAGTTTAGCAAAACCTGACGGTAGAGATAAGCGGCTGACGTAATCAGGGAATTCCTCAACACATCGATCTTACAGCTGAAGCTAACAACCATTGATACAGAGACTGTATCTAAGTGCAACAACACTGCCACACCTGTTCCTTTTATAAATTGTATGAATAAAATATTCCTATATTATTAGCATAAGTCCTATGAAGTTGGAAATACTAGCAGTAGCATTGATCAATAGTTAGACACAGCAGTGGGTGGAAAACCATGGCTATTCCTGGTTGAATAGGGGAGTTGCATGTCTCACTGCGCATGTCTGTTCCATTGCATCATGGGATGGATTCTGTTGAAATCTGACATAAAAATGTTTATCAATATTTTTATCGAAAATTACAGCACATAGACTAGACCCTTTCTCCTTCCTCTGTCCGATCCTATTTTATTAATCGAAGAAGAAAGACTGACATTTCTTCAATACAATGAAGCGTTCTGTTGTTATTTCTCCTCCTCAGGTCAACATAAGGTCATGACAAATGTATATCCTGGACAGAACCCTGGCAATACCTCAATAGACTCGTTTACACCTCTCTCAATCTGTTTCAAAGTTAGTAAGAAACACTTGTTATTAGGTTTAGCTATGTTGATGAACTTATTAGGTTTAGCTATGTTGATGACTTACTGGTTGGCTGTGGGCATCATGGCCCTCAGCTCCAGGTACGTCTGGCTGTCCATGCCTGCTCCTCACTGCAACAAACCTTACTTGAACAAACCTCGCAACTTCTCTTTATTAGGAGAAATACTTTGTACTCTAAAAACTGTGTAAGGGCAGCGTCTTCTGTTGATACAGAGAATTAGACACTAACGTGTATCAACAGAGGACGCAATAACGTCCTCATGAGACGTTAGACGCATGTTAAGACGTTCTACACAATAATCATAAGAACAAGAAAAACGTCTTGTTTTGTGTATCATGGTAAGACGTTTGACTTTACAGTGTATATGTTATATTAACGATATTCCAGATCATCACGCCTGATGAGAAAAGAGGGTGCGAAGTATCATGTTATCCACCACGTGAAAGGAGAGTTCTTTGTTGAGAGACTAAATGAAAGGGTTTTTTTTAAAAAATCTTCTCAACTTCTTCTTTTCTTTTAAACTTCAGTTCAACTGTACACAGATTCCACTTTTGGGGATTTTACAGTGTAACAATTTACATAATGTGTTTTATTCGAAATACATAATTCATGGAGTTACACCACATGGTCTGCAACATTTGTAAAACCTCTCAACTTTTTCTTTCATTTTTTTAGAAAAAACTTACATATGGTCATTGCACTATATGATTGTATGGTAAACCACTCTTAGAGGCCTCGTAACCCCTTCTTATCGTTGTATCTTAGCATTGACATAAAATACAAAACATGAAAAATGACATAAAAAATGACATAAAAAAGCTAATAAAACCAGGAAAATAGGTTTTTCTAACCTGGAACTGTTTAAAATTTCCCATGGTTAAAACGACTATTGTTATCAAATAGATTTTTTTCCCAGTGCCTGGGAGGTGGTTTCCTGATAAAAAGAATTAAAATAAAAGTTACCACCCCCCCTCCTACCTAATTTTCAGCCAGATAAATTGGAAATACACTTATTTGTTTTTTGGCCTCATAGAGTAATACTGATTTAAACTTTTCACCATACCTGATTTTTCTTTTACCATACTTTACTTTTTTGGGATTTGTTGACATAAAAAAGCTAATAAAATCAGGAAAACAGGACCCGGAACTGTTAAAAACATATTTCCCATGTTTAAAACAACTATTGTTATAAAATAGATTATTTTTTCAGTGCCTGGGAGGTGATTTCATTATTAAAAAAATAAATAAAAAAAGTTACCCCCCTACCTAGTTTTCAGCCAGATAAATCGAAAATACACCTATTTTTTGGGCCCCATAGAAAACTAGACTTTTAAATGAATAAATAATAAATTCTAAAATTTCAACCTTGTTTTAAAAAAGATTTCAAACATCCAAAAGTCAAAAGTCAAAAGTCTTTACAATAGTTCTGCCAAAGAATGAAAACAAAGTACATTGCCCTAATCCTTCCGTGTTGTATCTAAAAATAAGAAGAGGGGAGTTGGTAACCAAGTGTAAATACAATCTTAAAAAAGAAAAACTGTTGCAGACGAGCGGCAGAAAAGAAAGTAAAGAAAGTAAAAGAATGATCAAGATTACAAGAACATGGTTTCGCCAACAATACATGCTCCTTACCACGCAATGATACTGGTAACTGCGCCTGATTTATGTTGGCACCATGTTAGAGAGGAAAAGAAGAGAAATAATTTGCTGGATTGTTGGCAGGTTTTTGTGTATTGTAGCTCATGCGATATTCATCGTGGATTATATCTGCGGGGTCAGCCAGGGCGCCATGTTGTATAGTTGGTCAGATTTTCAGAAAATGCACAATCTACAGTTCTACACATCTCTCAAATTCTGCTAAATTAGAGTGAAAAATGATAAATACTAGGTATATCTGCGTGTATTCTGTATTGTATTCATTCAATAAATCTGTCTGGTTATGTTGAACTGTAAATTGAACCTGATTTTTGTCTAAAATGTGAGTTATTTGAGAGAATTGGTGAAGGTGAATTGTACATTTTCTAAAAATCTGACCCAGGTGGCTAATCCAGGGTTAAGCCTCGGATCCACTACAACAATTGTGATGTGTCACAGAAACATGAGTCACGACTCGATTGCAAGAAATTGACTTTGAGATATCATCATATTTGAAAAAATGAGATCAAACTGATTCCAATGATGGTACACATTAGGGATATCTAAGAAGTGTTTCTATATTTTGTGTTTGATATATTTATATTTGAAAAAGAAGTTTACAATATTTCTGGGTGGGCATTCATTACCAGAAAATAATTAAATATACTCCATAGGATGACCTACAAAACGCAAGGATATATGGAATACAATGTTCTGCAACATGGTATATGGATTTGTATGACAACGAACGCTAAACCATTAAACATTCAAAACATTCTAATAAAGCGATTTTGTGAATAAAACACTTTGAAAAATATCATTTTTGCTATGTGTGACTCATTGTCCTGTAACATATCACATAATATGTTGGTCATGTTAAGCCTTACGTCAAACCTTACGTCAGGGTTTACGTTAAACCTCACGTCAAGCCTCACGTCAACCCCCCGTCAAACCTCATATCAAAACTTCCAAGGAGAAAACGGGGCATTTAGTTAGAACTAAACCTCATTTTCTTTGACACATAATTTTGTTCAAGATAACCGTAAACGAAAACAAGCTATAAAAACGAATGCAAACACCTCTTCTCTTTCATCCCTTGGAAGTATTGACGGGAGGCTTTACGTGAAGCTTTAAGTGAGGCTTGACGGGAGGGTTTGACGGGAGGCTATGACGTGAGCATTGACGAAGTAGTGGATATATACAGCCATTAGGCGCCAAGATACTCATCTCCTTACGCACCCGTGGGAAATAAATCAGTGTAATTCCCACGGTAACCCTAATGGAAAATAGCAATTACATTAGCACCACTTGTGCCTCGGAGGGGCGTGTTTTCTCCACACCCATCATCTCATGTATTATTCTATTAAACTAATCTTACTTCACAGCTATTAACCTACTTTACCTAATTAATCTTTGTAAAAGTTGTTTTTTAAATATTTTATATCATAACCTTTGACATTTTCTTGATCATTTTGGTCTTGTAATTGAGGTAATGAACAGATACAGATAAACTTTCCTGTAATTACACGAGCAGGGATGTGTACTGAACACGGACATGCTTGAATAAAATGTAAGATTTAGTATAATCCAGCGTGCTGTACAAGTATAAAGCAACACATACCTCAGGAAACCGACAATATATGAGAAGAAACCAATTCCAGAGATGTTCTAGTGGCTTTAGGTAAACCACTTAAACTCCTTAAACCAACAAATCCTGATGAAATATACTCAGTCTGTATGAATCACACACACAGAGTAGCAGCAGCTCCCAATCAGACCAAGATCTGGAAGCCAACTATATCCACAATAGTCCTATACTCCTTCTTCTTCCTCTCCTCCTCCTCACTCCTCCTCCTCCTCATGGTGATTATGATCAAACGTTGGGTGGCGTCCATCCTACATAGATGAGGTGTCTAAGATGTGGTAAGGCATTTACTGCGAAATGACCTTCAGAAGAGGCGAGCGACAGGGGGACTTGGCGCGGGTAGAGAGAGAATCTTCGCTCTTCTCTACCCCGGCCGCGGAGGAAACAATCGCAAGCTTCATCAATAAATAAATCCCATCAAGCAGTACATCAGGAACCATTTATAATCTTCATCAGCTATCGATCCAGTCACAATCACTCCCTCTCTACTTGGGTGAAGTCACCAGAATATGTTCAATTCACCTTCACTAATCCTCTTAAATAACCCAAATTTAAGACAAAAATGATGTTCAAAATGCATTTCAACCTAACCAAACAGATTGCTAGAATCAATGCATTGCCAAATATACTCGGATTTACCTAGTATTGACCAAATTGCAGCCTAATTTAGCAGAATTTACTAAATGTGTACAGCTGCTAATTGTACATTTTCTGACAATCTGACCCACTTACTGACAGAGGTAAGAAGCTCTAACTATTCACTGCCCAGTTCACCACCCCACCCTACACCCCAACTACCAACACAACGCACACAAACCATTCTCCACCTGAGTCAAGATTTACCCCCAACTCTGCCCACAGCCTCAGCTTCTAATTCATCTTGCGGTATTTTTCATCAATTAATACATGTATTTCACCTCCTACAGTTCGTCTGTAAGAAGTTTAATAGTTTATTTCTCTGATTGCGTGCTGAGGGAGAATGAGCACAGGCTGCTAGCTAGCTCAGGGTGCTGAGTTATTCATGAGCGACCTGCTCGGAGTTACTCGGAGTGGTTCTATTGTTTTTACCGTATTACCATGCAACCTTCACCTGCTTATAATTAACGGTAATAGAGCACTTGTGTTGTCTCTCATCAGGACATTTGTGAGCTCTTTTAGGAAAATGAGTCACAAGTCGCAAAATTAGATTTTGAGATACCATTATATTTGAAAAGAGGAGATCAAGGTGATTCCAATGATAGTAAACAGTCTAATAATCTAATAAGTATTTCTAGATTTTAAGTTTGATATTTTCGTTTTTGACAAAAAAAGTTTCCGGGGGTCAATAAACAGTAAAGTAACTAAATGTAGTTCATATGAGGACCTTTAAAACGACAGGATATATTACATAGATTGTCCTGATATTTGATACATCGATTGATATAGCTATAAGTGATAAACTCCCAAAAAATTGTGTTGTCTCTTAAAAGACTTGTATAAAATGTATTTTTTTTTTTTTTTTTTAAAGAATTTTATTTTCACGTTAACAGAAAAATTTGCAGATGTACATATCGCCTAAAAATTAATTTAGGCGTTTTTCAAAGACTTTTTTGCGATGACTTATTATCGTCATTTAAGACTTTCATTCTGATTTTAAAATACAATATAAATAACCAAATGAATGGTACCTTATGCTAAGCAGGTCTTCCACGCAATTAAAAAAATATGATAAATGCACTATGCTTAGTACAATGATAATAGTATAGATTTAAAGCTTTATACCACGATCGACGGTTGTACAGACTGCAAATGAGTGGATACATGCCATGATATTGAATGGATCCACGCACGAAAATATGACCCTTTTTTTAGCCTAACTCTAAGAAGCATCCTTATTGGTTGACGTCACGCCCATTTGTGATGTCATATGCCGTTCGTGCCGTCGTTGGAGCGAAGACAGGTAAATAAATAGTTTGTTTATTCATTCATTTTACAATATTAGATCGTGGTATAGAAATAGGATGTAACTCGGTTAGTCTCTGACTTACTGTATACAATGCCCACTCGTTTTTTCGACCAGGTCGAAAACAACTTGTGGGCATTGTATGCAGTAAGTCAGAGAGCTACCTTGTTATTAATTAAATTATTCCTATCATAGCATTCTTAGCTATTACGACAAAACAAATCTTACCAAATTCATTACTCATTATTATGAGTTAGAGGACTGGATTCATCAATATTCTGCCGCTGTTATATGTTCATAAAAGAGTTACTGATATCATGACTTATACTTATAGGACTGAACTTGCGAACATGCGAATCCAGATTCAAAATGGCGGCTATGCAAGTTTACATGGGGAGGTCTCACATCAGATAATAATGGTATGAGAGTGATTGGACGCCTACTGCGCTGATTGGTTTCCTAGCCCAAGACGGTTTGGAACGGGGAGAGGAGGTAGATTTGAGGTTGCGGTCAAGGGGTATAGTCAGGGGGTGTGGTCAAGGGATGTGGTCAAGGGGTGTGGTCATAATATGGGTAACGTTACCCATAATATGACTTATAGGACTGGATTTATCAATATTCTGCTGCTGTTATATGTTTATACAAGAGTTACTCATATTATGACTTATAGGACTGGATGTATCAACATTCTGCTGCTGTTATATGTTTATAGAACAATCTGAAAATCACAGGGAGAAAACTGCTGCTGATAAGGGATAATAAGTCATCGCAAAAAAGTATTTTGGGGTGTGTGGGAGTGGGGATGGGGGAGGGGGGGGGGTCCTCCCAACACAAATAAGGGAAACCCTGCAGCAATAACAACAGGACAAAATCCTCTAAAATGTTGGTCAAATGATTGTTAGTCAAAAGAAGATTCTTTGAAACAAAGTTGGACATATTTAGGTTTTGACCGACCTTAGTTGTGGATGCAGCTTTTAACGTGTCTGGGGTATAGACAATGATATGGGTAAGATTTTCAGAAAATTGGCAGCTCTAGACATTTGGGAAATTAGGCTGAATTAGGCTGAAAAATGAAGAATACTGGGTATATCTGAGTATATTTGGAATGGCATTGATTTAAAGTATCAGTTCTGTTATGTTAAACTGCATTTTGAAGCTCATTTTTGTCTTAAATGTGGGTTATTTGAGAGAACTAGTGAAGGCGAATTGTACATTTTCTGAAAATCTGACCCATATATTGCAAGGTTTAAATGTGACATCATTACAACTGACCTATAGGATGATGCATGGGTATAGATAATGATATATTTCAAGGTATAACAGTGACATCATTACAACTGACCTATAGGATGGGTATAGATAATGATATATACCAATGTTTAAATGTGACAACATTACAACTGACCTATAGGATGATGCATGGGTATAGATAATGATATATTCCAATGTTTAAATGTGACATCATTACAACTGACCTATAGGATGATGCATGGGTATAGATAATGATATATTCCAAGGTCACACGCTAGTACCTACTCACAATTATTTTTACTTGTTGCAATTTTTATCTAAACCCATATGTCTTAGTGTCCAGCCCAGCCTCTGAACATAAAGTCTCCAGTAATTATACACATACATGGGTCAGATTTTCAGAAAATGTACAATTGGCACCTGTGCACATTTAGTAAATTCTGCTAAATTAGGCTGCAATTTGGTCAATACTAGTTAAATTCGAGTATATTCAGCATTGCATTGATTCTAGCAATCTGTTTGGTTAGGCTGAACTGTATTTTGAACTTTATTTTCGTCTGAAATTTGGGTCATTTGAGAAGATTTGTGAAGTTGAATTGTACATTTTCTGAAAATCTGACCCATTCATAACACAAAACAGCTGTTTTCTTATCAGAGGTGGGAGTGAATTATACCCAAATTTAAGACGAAAATCAGGTTCAAAGTACACTTCAACCTAACCAGACTGATTTATTGAATGAATATAATACAGAATATACTCAGATATATCTAGTATTTATTCATTTTCACTCTGATTTAGCAGAATTTGAGAAACGTGTAGAATTTGTAGATTGTGCATTTTCTGAAAATCTGACCCACCTAGTATTTCATAAATTTATATTTCTTCCTTTGTTGTGTTCACTGTATGTATTTCGCTCAATAAACGGCAGCCTGAAGGCTCCATCAAACGAATTTTGTTTAAATTTTTATTTTAATGATTTTGTTTATACTTGGGAAACAGTATTCACCTTAATGCTAGAACTCCATAAAAAACCCCATTGAAATATTCCTCAAGATTACCCTTTTAAAGAAACCTGTATGAAAAGATGGGTTTCTTCTCTGATGGCAAAACATCTAATAAATAATTTAAACTAATTCGGGGAAGGAAGGCCCTCCGGGGATATAGTAACATGGGACCATTAAGAAAATTAATCTGATGGATAAGTAATTGGCCGTCCTCCCATAAACAAGTGATGTGGAATACTGAGATTTGCTTAATGAACAATCAATAATTACACAAAGATATATGCGGGAGTAACGCACGCCATAATGGGGTCTATCCACCGTACGTATGGCCTTGCATATTAGTCAGGCAGCTTAGCAAATGGATGTGGACGTTCCGGACAAAAGCACCAAATTTGGTCCACATGCTGTTCATTGCCTTAACTTTCAATTTAGAGTGGGAGCCCTTTCCAAAAAATACATTAAGGCCGCCATTTTGGATTTTTAAGGTCGCCATCATGTAAAATCCTATATCTACCAATATCTCAGCTTCCAAACAACTTAGGATCATGATCTTGGTCTCTAAACATATATTTCCAGGGTCAATGAATACAACTATACCATTTAGAAAAAGATCAAATTATATTATGGCCGCCATCTTGGATTTTTAAGATCGCCATCATGTAAAAACCTATATATACCAATATCTCAGCTTCTAAGTAACTTAGGATCATGATCTTGGTCTCTAAACATATGTTTTCATGGTCAAGGAATGCAACTATACCATTTAGAAAAGGATCAGAGTATAGCTACTAACACAAAAACTATATACAAGACATTATATACATTAGGCACTGTTACACATGTTGTATATGCTTGCTCCCTTCCTCACAATGGCAGTGGCATGTAGAGGAGGGAGACGGGAGGAAATGGGGTTGGGACAGAGAAAAACAGGTATGAGAGACAGAGAAGAGCGGAAGGGAAAAGCGGGAGAGGGGGAAGTGTGGGGAGAGAGGGTGACCGTCCAGAGGACGAGTACTTTCCTGGTTATTAGAATACAAACATGGAAGCTTCCATCGCTCAGAAGGTTGGAGACGGGCTTGTTTTGTGGTATTTACAAGCGGTTACTAACATGGCCAGACTGGACTGTGGGAGGTTTATTGCTATAAGGGAACAGATGAGCGCACATCAGGGTCAGATTTTCAGAAAAAATGCACACTCTACAGTTCTACACATCGTTCAAATTCTGCTAAATTAGAGTGAAAAGCTATAAATACTAGGTATATCTGACTATATTCTATATAATATTCATTCAATAAATCTGTCTGGTTATGTTGAACTGGATTTTGAACTGGATTTTTGTCTTAAATGTGGGTTATTTGAGAGGATTGGTGAAGGCCAATTGTACATTTTCTGAAGATCTAACCCCTCAGCACATTGAGCCTGGTGTCTGGTGCATTAATATATCACTGGGTAGAGTGGCATCAGTTCATATTTAATTTTTATTGTGAATAAATTCATGGGAATACAACAGGGCTGGATAATGATGTCCTGATGGTCCATATCAACCACTTATGGAGTTTGGAGTTGGGCGGGAAATGTACAAGTTTGGAGGCGGAGTGATACAACATGAAGCCGAAGGCTGTGTGTTGTATTACTCCGCCGTAAAATGAGTTCTACATTTATCTTACCCGCATAGAACGAGTACGATAAGTTTATTAGTATACATGCCCTCTTCTTCCTTTAGACATTTTAGCAGTTAAGTTCTCATCTAGTTTATATTGTCCACAGCTCCTTCTGGAAGATCCAAGCTTTACTGAGTTACATGTTTTACAGTTTTACTACCTCTACCGATAGTCCTGGGTATGACCATAAAGTGCCTTTCTCCCTCTCTGTCTGTCTGTCTCTCTCTCCCTTCTTCTCTATCTCTATTCCCTGGGTAAGATCATAAACAGCCTCCCTCTCAGCTCTCCCGCTCGTGATATAACCTTCAATGTGCTGATAAGGGCGTAAAGCAACCAATCTCACTCACTCACTCCCTCTCAGCTCTCCCGCTCGTGATATAACCTTCAATGTGCTGATAAGGGCGTAAAGCAACCAATTTCACTCACTCACTCCCTTCCTCTCAGCTCTCCCACCCTTGATATAACCTTCAATGAGTTGATAAGGGCGTAACATATATAGAATTAACCATAGTTTTGTCTGTGTGATCGTTCTTCACCGAGTTGGCGGCAGGAGGAATTCCAAGGTGCGGAGCGCAGCGTAGCACTGAGGGATTCCTCCTGCCGCCAACAAGGTGAAGAAAGATCACACAGACAGAACTAAGGTTAGTTTGAGATTTATTCCAAACGATTTTAAACATATTTGATTGCTTTTAATTATGGTAACTTGCTACAAGAAATATACAGCGAGAGCCTAGCATGGTTCCATTAATGCTTGAATTTATGACGGCCGTCGTGACATTGATGGTGGCCACCACAGTTTCAATGCTTGGCAGATGACGTAGCATCATGGCATGATGTGTAACTATGGCAAAGCTGGCCTACTTTTACATTAACCAATGAAAACGCAGAAGGATAAACTGGGTCATCTGTTTCTTCCCTAGGGAGGAATGAAACATATTTCTTCCCACTCAAATATAACAAGCCTATACTAAGTCTATGGACACTCTGTTTCAGAGGTGAAATAAACAATCAATCTAACTCACTCACTCCCTCTCAGCTCTCCCGCCCTTGATATAACCTTGTTGATAAGGGCGTGAAGCAACCAACCTCACTCACTCACTCCCTCCCTCTCAGCTCTCCCGCCCTTGATATAACCTTGTTGATAAGGGCATGAAGCAGCCAATCTCACTCACTCACTCCCTCCCTCTCAGCTCTCCTACCCTTGATATAACCTTGTTGATAAGGGCATGAAGCAACCAATCTCACTCACTCACTCCCTCCCTCTCAGCTCTCCCGCCCTTGATATAACCTTGTTGATAAGGGCATGAAGCAGCCAATCTCACTCACTCACTCACTCCCTCTCAGCTCTCCCACCCTTGATATAACCATATCAAATTTGTTGATAAGATTGTGAAGCAACCAATCTCACTCACTCACTCACTCACTCTCAGCTCTCCCACCCTTGATATAACCATATTAAATGTGTTGATAAGGTCGTGAAGCAACCAATCTCACTCACTCACTCACTATCAGCTCTCCCGCCCTTGATATAACCATATTAAATGTGTTGATAAGGGCGTAAAGCAACCAATCTCTCACTCACTCACTCACTCCCTCTCAGCTCTCCCGCCCTTGATATAACCTTGTTGATAAGGGCGTGAAGCAACCAATCTCACTCACTCACTAACTTAGCGACGATTGATATGATTCATCAATATTCAATATACCCAGCTTGGCATTAATTAGTTCATGTGATGCCCCTGCTCCCCATGCAGACATCAACATTGGCAACCATTAGGGTTTTCTAACGATTAGCGAGTGAATCGTCGATGTCTGAATCTGCGAAAATAATTATTAAAAAGAAAAGAAGTGATGAAATGATATCAGTAATTTACCAACCGTTTTTTAGTTTTCTTTACTTTTTTCTTGCGAGGTTTGTCTTCTGCAGCTGGTGGTACTACCATGGTGTACTAATTCTCTCTTCCCCTACACCATTCCCGTGCATTGTACTGGGCACCCAATGTATAGAAGCCCTAAATAATCCTGTAGCTTCGAGGAAACTTTTCACAACCGTGACAAGTCATACCTTGCAGCTGAAAGGTTTTAATGAATCCTGACGGAATGATGTGATACGTGTGACACTTATTTATCTGTATTATAACTTGTGTTATGTATCATTCCATATTACATCGTGTACTTATTATACTGATTACCAAGCTTTTCTTTTAAATATAACCGCTGGAGGATCTGGATGCTATCCGAAAGCCTGCTAACACATTTGTCAATCTCTGTAACCTTTTGGCAAAGTTTTTTTTCAATTCAATTCAAATCAAAGTTAGGATGTTTGAGAAGAGACTGCAAATCTAGATTAACATGGCGCAACTTTAGCAGGACTGACTCCTCTGATATCAACATGTGGGACAGCAACAATATCATAGCTCTGGTAGGAGTGTAAGTCGCACGTCTTACACTACTTCTGGTCGCTGAATCTTTCCATATCCGTGTGTAAAATATGGGGAAATACAGAACATGTGTACATGGATAATGAAAGCTTCTCAAATCAAATCAATGTCGACGCTGTGGCTACTCCTGTCACACAGTTAGTGTCTACATCATCTCTTATGGGTACATCTGTCAGGTTTGGTTGTTCAGATTATCCTGATAAAAACTAAGACACTTGGGCTATACAAGATAGACTGGTAGTTTTGCTACCATTTCTAACAATATCTTTATGGTTGACATCACAAATCATGTAATGATATGATTACGATTATAACCAGTATCTGTACAAGTAACGATAGGATTATATTGATTCTGATGTAGAATACAAAATAATCAGAATTTGATAGCAGCTTCTGCCATTAGTAGGGGGAATAAGGGAATAATCGTGCTGCACTTTTGGTTTAAAGCATGAAACTTCTGACGATTGGTCATTGTCCCCTAGTGATTAAAATCTGATATGGAACACTGAAATTCAAGTCGGATCCTGCCGCTAGGGGGCGTTTGTGTATGACCTTCCTCGCGTTTTGTGGTTTGTTGTGATCCATGGAATCTCTCCTTTTAGATCCATTTTAGTCTGTGTTGAATATATAACAGAGTGTTAAACTGCTCGTATTGTCGGCCACTCTCCTCTGGGTGGCATCTCCCACTTCATGAGACTAATTGTTTGTTTGCAATGTTGGTCCTTACCTTCCGAGCCTGTTGCATATGCATTCCTTTCCTATTATACCAAGCTTGTTCAGTCTAAGTCCAGAGTTGAGAGAACCTC